>JBCJKH010049206.1:0-23475 GCA_039877255.1 Loriculus beryllinus
CCCATGGTAGGGGTTTGGAACTGGATGATCTTAAGGTCCTTTCCAACCCTAACTATTCTATGATTCTACGAAACTACCATGCTCTACAAATGGCCATCACCACATTTGTATTTGTGCAATATTAAATGCTATATACTCCTGCCTATTAGCTTCTTATGTATTATACAAATGTTGCTAGTGACATATTAGCCTACTTGTACTGTCTCAAGTCAGAGATGTCACACAGATTTCCCCGCACCTCATACTGTAATCTACAACCCCACCAAGACCTTGCTAAAAGAGAAGTTACAAATTAGAGGACCATCTGAGATCTAACAGTTAGAGGCTTGGTTTGGTTTTGTGTTGTTTTCCTTTAAGTATTTTTCCATAAATTTATAGAGTAAGAAATATTTACCTTCATGTAAAAAATTACTTTAAGGTGAGCCTCCAGTCTTCTCTGCAGGAAAAGGACTGCAGGGCCACTCTATGGTAACACTGCATCTTTCCTGAATCCCTCCAAGACAACTCTTTCATAAAGCTAGGACAAAGTCTTAGCTCACATAATTGTTAATAGAGGAGCATTCCAGCTACCCTATAGTATGTCTTTAAAAACTCAGTTATACAAATTCTGCATGAATTTGACTGTTCCCCTTCTATGTCCTCAAAAGAGTCAGGGAAATCTGTATCAAGGCTTAATTTTGTATTTTAAAACAGACATCAAAACCCTCTCCTAAAGCAACACCTCCATTTCATAGTGAGGCTTATGGAAGGAGGGGAAAAAAACAGTGATTATTTTCTCCTTCCAACAAAATCTCTGACATTATCTTTTCAGCACTGGAATCTTCTAAAGACTTTCCCTGGAAATTCATGTGGTGTTTTAAAGAAGATTTTGTCAGAAGAGAACAGTGCATAAGGAGGATTCAGCATAAAGAATAAGGACATTTGCACAGAGCTCAAACAAGGGTAATAACCAGCATAGAAGACATTCCCAGACAAACATATCCAGGCATAACAAGACAACACACGCAATAACATGTTTTAAATCAAACTTACATTTTTAGTTATAAAAACTACCATTTTGATAAAACAGTTCACCATTAAACAGCTCCATGTTCCAGACACATTATTGCAGTTGGGCTGAGAGAATAGACAACCACTTTTAATCCAAATCACGTATATCCTCCTAATCTACTCAGAAGATATTCATGATTCCAAACTGAACTCTCAGTCTCCCCATACAAGAACTTTATCATTAGAAGTTGATTTACCTTGAATTAGTTGACTAGAAATAGATTTACCATTAAATACTATTTCTGATGCCAACCAAATACATTTATTAAAAATAGAGTCTATTTGGAGAGATACAACTCCCATGAATACCACATGTAAGTCAAATAGTCCCTCTGCTTTCTCCCAGCACAAAATCACTTCTCAGCTCACAAAGATACCAAAGCCTGAATAAAACAAATGCAGACATGAGCTGCACAGGAACTGTGATGAGAAGTTACAACTGGCAAGTATGGCACATGAAAGAGCATATTTTGTAATAAGCTATCAGGACAGAAATGGAAGAACATCAGTCAAAACCATTTTATTAAAATCTTAACTCCTTCCTGCTGCCACCTGGGTCACACTAACTCCCTCTTCTTCAGTCAGTTTCTAGAGAACTGCCCCTTCGAGATCACCCTTCATAAAAACCACGGGTGTAAAAGCTCAGGGAGGCAGTTTCCACTGCTACAATTCACCACAGCTGTGAAATTCTGCACTGACTGCAGTGATAAAAGAGCAGAACTCATCAGCAATATTGTGGCTTTCCAGAGCCCAGATGTGGGTATCTCCTTTGAAGCTAGAGATAAGCAAGATGAGCAGATAAACTCCAACAACTGTTCGGGTAGGACAGAGCATCAGTTATACTTGTAAGGGCTGGAAAACCAGAACAAACCACCTTTGGGGCAACTATCCTAGTCAACATGGGCTGACCACCCACTGAGGTAATTTAAATGGAGTACCTTTCACTGTAGGAGATGTGAGTTCAGACTGCTGTTTGCTGGAACACAGAGTTAGCACAGAGAAGCTGGGAAATGGCAACTGTTAAAAACATGACATTTGTCCATTCAGCCAAGCCATCAAGTGCGAGTTTTCCTGATGACAGTTCAAAGGACATCCCAAAATGATACGGATAGATCATTCTCCTAACACACCTGCATTACAGCACCACCAGGTTGGTAACTTATCTCAGCCTTTCCAAAGGTATCTGTCAACATGTCCACACGCTTCTTCCACCAGAAAAAGATGAGTGACCATTGCTGGGATCAGCTACCCCAAAAGACAGTGAACAAAATTCCTGTCACGCAGGAAGGTGGGATATAATTTGGGTGCCCAGCAAAAGCTTCACAAAGAGTTTAAAAGGATCTCCACAGTGAACAGTAAATGAAAACTATAAGCTTAATTTTGAGGTCACACTTGTAAGGACTTGTTCTAGATTTGGCAGGAGGCCAAATCTAAAAAAACATGTATTTTAGTATCTTTTCTGCATTTCACAACATGAAGCTTCATATGGAACAAGCAGTGGGCACTTAGCAAGTTTAATTTAATATTTATAATTTAATTTTCCCACCATTTTGCGTTTCTTTTTCTCGGAGAAGGAAAGCTTTAACACCGCTTCCCCCCACCCTCCCTAAACTGTTCCCCCTGGTCAGAAAGAAGGCCGCACATTCCACCAGACTGACCTAAACTCCGCAGTGCCATTGTTTGGTAACAGAACTCCCTCCGCAGCACCGCTGCCCGTCCCAATCAGCCGCGGCCCCTCAGAGCTCCCCTCAGAGCTGCCCTCAGCCGCGGACACCGCGCGCGCCCCCTCAGCTACTTCGCGCCACACCACCCGGCGCCCGACCGCCAGCAGGTGCCCGCGCAGGCGCACGCGGCGGGTCGCGGGGGGCGTGGCGCGGAGCGGAGGCGGCCCGCCCACTGCTGGCGCGCGATTGGCGAGGGCGGGCGGGAGTGGCGCCAGCGATAGAAAGGCGTCCGGAGAACCGGTTAACGCAGGCGCGGTGGCCAAGTGGTAAGGCGTCGGTCTCGTAAACCGAAGATCACGGGTTCGAACCCCGTCCGTGCCTTGGCGGGACCCGCGGGGTTGGGTCTTTCTTATCGTTTTTAGGGGAAGGCGGCGTGGCCGCTGCGACGGGATCCCAGCGCGGTGGTGCCGCACCTGCCATGCCTCGCTGCCTCCTGCGCTTCCCCGATCACACCTTCACTGCATTGCGCTGCATTGCACCGCATGCCAGCGTCTTCATCAGCATCTGCTACCCCACCAATGTTTGTCTTCAGACCACCTTCCTCGGGGTTAAGCTGGTACTCGAGAGATCCTCGAGCTCACCCTGAAGAAGCAGAAGATGGTTTTGGATGTGCAAGGAAAAGATGTGTATCGAAGCCAAGTGGACACCCTGTCATTCTCTACACAGTGGCCCCAAAGCGCAAACAAGACACAAGTTTGTTTCTGTGAGGAGCAAGCGAAGTCTCTGCACACTTCGTTTGAAGAGATCTTCTCCACCGGTTGATCACCCAGGTTCCTGAGGAATTTCATTGCAATGTAATTCTGTTTGAAACATGAGGTTTCTTCCTCTGTCTCACTAACCACTTAAAAGGATTTGCAATCTGGTTAGTGTTCATTTCCTACTTTTTAAGCAGGAAAACTCCTTGTGACATTGGAAACAGTCACAGCAAGGGCAGGTTGGTTCTGTCAACGGGCACTGTGCGGTGCTCACCCACCGCAGACCCTGGGCACTAGGACGCACCAGCCAGGCTCAGGCACGTGGATGGGACCAGCCACAGCCCTCACACAGATAAGCGCTTAAAACCATCCTAACGACAGCAATAAGAGCAGCACTACACATTAATAACAGCACTACAAATGGAAGGAAACCTCTATTGATTCATGTTTGAAATTTGCTTGCCATTTGGAATTTCACTGACCTTTAGTTTTATTTTGTTTTCCTCCTGACAAATTTTCTTCTCATATTCTGCACCATTGTTGTCTAGAATCAAAATTGTAGAATTGTAGTAGGACGAAAAAAACCTGTCATTAACTACTTACAACAGATTTTGTAAAACCTTTTAACATTATATATGTACATTGTGTTGGTAGGTCAAAATCATCATTCAAGTTGTAAATTGATTTAAAAAAGGGCTGTCATCATTTATTCTATACAAGGCTCTCTTATTAATGAAGATTATATAACAATGTATAATGATATATAATGAAGATATATAATAATTTAACATTATGAAGATTATCTGACTGCATTAAATACATGTAATTCAAATGTCTTTTTTTTCCCACTTAGTTTACTGATAATATTCACAAATCTCCAGAACCATTTAGCAAATTTGGCATAATCTGAAGAAGCATAAGCAGAGAGAAAATGGGAGCGCTTACCTTCCAGCTCAGTTTTGAACTTTACATTTCTACTATAAAGCCCATGCCCAACTTTCCCTGGAAAGAAATGTAAATTACTGATTTTGAGCAATGACAGTTTCAGCACAGAGCACATGCGAAACTAGTTTTTGTTGTCCTAGATATTTTCACTCATGTACACGAAGGACAGTGAGAAACAGCCATGTCCCTGAAGCTGCTTTCATAAGAGGACTTTCAAAACTAAACACAAAAACCCAAGTCAAGGGCAAACAATGTTTCTGATAAGTACTTTCTGTTACTACAACCTCAGGGTTAAACCCGGTGAGGAGCTACGTTGCCTTTGTTGAGTGATGCTTTAGTCTTGTTTGTTTTGCAGAAATACATTTATAAGCCTGAGCCAGGTACACACCAGAGCTATGACTGTCCCCACACAACAGCTGCTTGAGGCTTGTGAGTCCCCCTTACATGGCACAGACACACACACAGATTGGATCGTGCAGAGCCTGTTTTTCCACAGTTTGCAGACAGAACGTTTTGCTAAATGACATTGCTCAATTATTAGCACGATAATAATGTTGCTAAGTAACATTTTAAGATGTCTTATAGTTATTTACTTGAAATTAATATTGTAATTAGAAAACTGTTTACGAAGTCACAACCTAAGAGAAACTAGTGCAGGCCAGAAACTAGTAAATCCAGCAGCAGTTAAGATGTAGAAATAATTAACATACCCCACAGGTTTACTGCCATGACATATATCCATTTATATGACGTTAAACCTTTTTGAAAGTGTTACTATATTTGCCTTCAGCTTCCTACTGTCTAGGCAACGCAACACCCAGATTTCCACCTCTTTCCTTTTAGATCAGGTTTCCACACCCCTAATGACACCTCATGCTTCAGTCCCCCAGATCCTCTCCAGCTGCTGCACATTCTCCTTGAAATGAAGACCCAAAGGGGACACCCTACTGCTGCTTACTGACACTGAACAGAGCATTTCTGCACATCACAACTCACAGGACACCGTGAACAATGAAGTGGGAACTTGGATTACGAGCCTGAGCTGCCATAGTGACAGTGCCCCAAGAAGCTGTATGGCTGGCATCACATCCCATGACATGAGCACAAACCATCCCAGATAGCACATGTGACTCTGTCCCCAGACTGGACCCTGTGATAGGAAGTTTAAGCTTGAAACTTCCTCTCAGTCATGTTAAAGTTCCTCTCTGTAACCCAGCTCTGGAGCACCCCATGCCTCCTAGCATCCTGGGCACAGCATGGCAGGTGCCCTATGGCAAGTGGTTAAAACAGCAGCCAGAGTCTGATGAGGCTGAATTCCAGGGTAGAACCTGCAGCAGGGAGTCATGTGAAATTAGTCGTCTCCCTAATCCAGCTCCTAACATCCATCATTGAACCCTTTTGTAGAAATGGTTTACAAATCCCTCACACTGTGCAGGCTTACTGGTGAAAACAGAAGGTGAAGCAAATGCAATTTCATTTCGTCATTTCTGTCATTTTAACAGAGCCTCTTACTGCTTTTTTTGAGTTAATTGGATTTTACATGTGACAACCAGTATGACCAACAGAGGACAGCACATCCATTTCTTTTAATGATCAAAAGAATCTGAACTTGAAGCTGCCATTCACTTTTTTACTCAGGAAATGAGAGTGACAGGGCAGAGTCGCGCCATGTGCCATAAGTAATCCAGCCAGCTTAGAAAGGCCTTTTTGCAATTAACTGGAGCTGGTTTGAATTCCAAGAGATTACTTACAACAAATCTACTTCTGACCAGGCATTACTGGTGACGAAACACTGGGTGCACCTCTCTGAAAGCTGGGTCTTTGTTGGGAAGCAATTGTTTACTGAGCAGTTAAAACACCCTTAAGAGTCAAAGCACACTTGGGATTGGCAGGTGAACTCTGCTAATTCCCCTTCAAAACTGCAGACAGACAGACAAGGTGTTTGATTAAATGGGAGTGTTTATCAAATGCTGAAGTAAAGCCAGACTCCAGTGGTTTAACTGCGTTTGACTGGGGGGCAGGGAATACCCTGCAAGTCATAATGAAATTCAAAGAACAAACCCAAGGATTTCTATGTGGCTGAGGGAAATTTCATTATGGAAATTCAATTAACCTGCAAGAGCTGCACACATTGAAATCTCTTTTCCCAAAAGATGGTTCTTGTGGTTTTCATAGCAACCTTTGCTGTTCCTCGATAAATAATGCTTTCTTATAAATGCATTGATGTCTTTATACAATTAATAGCATATAACAACATTGTCATCCATTACTGCTTTGCAAACATCAGAAGCTTCCTGTGACATGTGTCAAATAGTGGGTTTTTAAAGACACAATCAAAGAAAGATTGGGTGTGAGAAACAAGCACAAAGCAAACACAGAGATTTAGGACACACATGAGGAATAACCCTGACTCAGGACAGTGTGGGATCTGCTGCAAGTCTCGATTTACATTTGTCGGTCAGGGCCCGATCCTGTGCGTGACTGAGCAGAATTGACAGCCGAAGATACGGGCAAGTCACTGGGGACTGACAGTGCTCAGCAGTTCTCAGTATCGGGGCCCTTAAACAAAAGCCAACCTACAAATTCCCATTCATGCGAGTAACGATGCTGCGCACAGCTACAGCACCAACATGAATTATTCACGTCGGCGTAGCGTGGAAGCTGCAAGCCGCAAAGCCTGTTTAAAATCACATGCAAGTACCAATTCGTGTTCCTGTCGCAGATGGGAGGGTTATTGCTTGGCCCACGTTTCACTCATATGTGCATTATTCCTTTTATTTGCTGTGTACATAGGTCTGATGGGACACGGGGGAAAGTAAATACAGGAGATAGACATCTGTAAACACTGGTAGAAAAGAAAAGGGGGTTACTGATTAGGTCTCTTCCCATATGAAACTCCTAGATCATACCGGAGAAACGTGAGTTAAGCGTTTTACCATTCTTCTTTTTTTAACCATTATCTGATCAGAGAAGCATGAAAAGCACTTTACTGCTCACTGGATTTTTTTTCTCCGTGTGCTCGGAGCCCTCTGCAGGAAGTGAAGCTGAATTTCACAAATCTTCCCTTCCTGACGTCTCCCGAATTTCTAGGAATGCCCCTTCCCTGTTACTATACTTGGAGGTAGTTTCTAGGAAAAAAAAAAACCCAAAACCCAACCTTTTGGGCCGGCCCGGGACCCCGCGATGCTCCAGGGGGAGGACGAGCTCCGGGTGCCCGGCCCCGGCCCCGCGGAGTTGGGGCGCTCCCGGCTCGGTCTGGGAACTCCCGGCGCAGCCGGCACGTCTTTGTACACTGCTGGAGCAACGAGCATGGAGAAGGAGTGGGAAGGGAGAGGTGGCTTTGTGGCAACAACGGGGGAATCCTCTCTAGTTTCTTCTCGGTGGCTGCTCTTTTTTATCCCGTGCACTTTTTTTTTTTTTTTTTTTTTTTTCTTCCCTCCTTCTTAAAGGAAGAAAATCTAAAGATAAAAAAACACCTACTGGATTTTTTCCCCCCTCCGCTTCCATTCTCCCCCTCCCCTCGCTGTGGCCTCTTGTTTAGCTTGTGGCGTGACCGTGATGAAGAAATGTTTCTGGGAGCCTGGCAGGGCGATCTTTTTATGTAATGAGTCAGGATTTTGCCAACGGAAGGAGCCGGCTCCGAGCGAGGATCGCGGGGTTGCCTCCCGCCCAGCACGAGAACCTGCTGCCGAGCGGCACCCGCTCCGCTCCTCCGGAGCCCCGCTCGCCTCGCCGGGGGCACGACCGCTGGCACTGACAAGCGGTGAGTTGCGCGCTCCTTCCGCGCCCCGACACCGCGCTGCCCGTCGCGGGGATCGCATGGCGCCCCACGTCCCAGCCGGGCCCGCAGGTGGGGCCGTGCCTGCCGCCGCGGGGAGCGAGCGGCTCCGCGCCGGGCGGGCACCTGGGCGAGTGGCTCCGCGCTGACCGAGCGTGCGCGGCCGCGGAAGAAGCACCCCTGGCCCAGCGCCGGCCCCGGTCCCTCCGGGGGCAGGCCGCGCTGCGGGCGGGAGGCCGGGTCCTTCGGCAGCCGCAGGTGTGTCTGCACGCCCGGGGCCCGGCAGCCGGCCCCGTCCCGGAGCCTCCGCGTGGCTTCCGCGGCCGCGTGTGGCCGAACACGAGTGTCTGAGGGCGGGGTGAGTGAGGTTGGTCGGGCCGCATCGTCTGACAATTGCTTGTGTGAAGGAACAGTGAGAAAATTCTTGCTGAACCGTCCCAGGTCAGTGGGTTAATTCCCCCTTCTGCAGGCCACGTATTCTGTTTTAACGTTTCTACTCAGCCAAGGTTTCCACCAACTCCTCTGCGTGTTCCTTCCACAGTGTGTTTGCTGACCACAGAGCATTTCAGCCGTGACAGCAGTCTTCAGCTCTGCTTTTCGATTGTCAAAAGCAGATTAAAAGTAATAGTGGCTTCTCCAATACAATAATTAGTTTCTTTTAAAGTAATGGGCAGCATTTACCTACATCAGTCATCCAAATGTAAACTGTAATGCTTTTAAACCTGGACTTAACAGTTCCGATGGAATTACCGAGGATTTAGAAAATATGTTTCTTTTGTCTACAGATCTCTGTTTCTCTCATCTTTGAAAGAAGTTCTTAAGACACATAATGCTGAGAGTAGTAAGATTACACACAGCTGAATATGTGAAACTACCCATTAGTGGAAGAAACCTCACTGTTTCAAGGGAAGTGAAAATATTTTCTACTGTATTGTACAAATAACAAATTCAGACTACAGATAGACAGCTCTATAACATGTCAGCTTTCGTCTAAATTATAGTGGAACAGATAAACAAGTTGTTACTCACTTTGAGAAGAAATTTTAATAGATAATTTGAGTGCTGGGAGTAAAAATTGACTGTTACTCTGGAGGAGTTCTGTGTCATTTTATCGACACTTGCAGAAGCACTGCTTACCTACTTAATAAATAAATAAATCATAAACTGTGAATAAACCCAAACAGTATCTGTTAGCAATACCTGCTGTCCAGAGAGTGAAGAAGTGTGTGTTGTGACTTGGCTACAATATTCTCTGTTACTAGTCTGACAGCTACCCACTTCATAAGTAATGATTCTCTCAGCTGATTTGGCATATCTTGCAAAGATAATTTACTTACAAATTGAATCCGGGAAGGTTGTGGTTCCAGAGTCGGGGTTTTGAGGGCGAGATGAGCTTATGTATTATCCAACTGGCCCACAAAGTCCCGCTTTTGGTGGTCACTTTGTTCTGCAAAAGAAACCAGTACATTATGGCTCTTTCAGTGGATGTTAAGCTTAGTAAACTACTGCTGCACTTAGTAAAGGGCTACTATACATTTAAATGAGTAATAATAATATTCTAACTTTAATATTGTCTTCAGCGATGAAAAGTGGATAGGAAATATGACTATTCTGAAATTTAGGAAGAAAAAAAAGATACATTTCTAACAGTTGGTGGTGATTTTTCCTGTTGAAAAGCAGAAGAAAAAGTTACATTTCAAAGAGTAGGCATTCAGTATAGGTGAATTGGGAAAATAGGAAGTAACTCCTTAGAAAAGAGAGGCAACATAAAACTTGAAAACATCATATAAACACTGGGAACATTTGTATTGTCAACCCCCTGCTCAGCTCTCTGTGCACAAAGTGTTCACTTATAATGTATCTCTTCAACTAGCTGGTTTTTTTATGTGAGTGTGCTTGTGTGTCTACGCATGTACAGTCTGTTTCTAGGAATCAATGTAAAGATTTCTAATTTTTGTACTGATTACAAGTTGTAGAGTGTATTTTTATGAATAAGACTCTGTAAACCTGAGCTTGATAGAGCTGTTTAATTTCATGTTACTGTTTATATTTTGGTATCATTATCATAAGCAATTTAAGCATAATTTTTACTTAAAAATTACACAGTTGTACTTTCCTCGTGGGACTGAAAATTTAAGACTGGGCGTAACACTACACTCACACAATATGATTTGTACAGTGGCTCATGTACACAGCATACACACACCAGATACCCACAGCAGCATCCTCTCTGTTGGTGTAAATGCATCTGTCATAGTTTTGACATTTTCTGCCAGCTATAATAACCTGCTTAAGTTACACATAAACATTTCCACATTTGCACTGTGGCCACAGTGTCATTGCAGTCAGATTCATTTTAAGCTCTGACCTACTCAGACTGAATCAATCTGATTGTTTGAAAATGGCCTGGAAATTCGGCCAGAGTTAGCCAGTGATGCACTCTTACAGCAAAATTGCTGCTATACGATCTCTTGTGTGACTGCATGCAGGATCTATATATTCATGCAAATGGATATCATGCTGAATTATCAAGATTTTTCTATGGAATTCTGGTATTTTACATTCTATAGCAATATGATTACTACACACGTGAAATAGGACATATCCAAACCTGCAACAAATTCCTCACTTTTTTAAGACTGAAATCTGATGGGGAAGAGCTTAGGTCAGAATTGTGCTGTTAATATGCCTTTTTGCTACTATTTTACATGAAATAATGCTGTTCAAAAGCTGCATTTATGAGAAGGTTAAATTTTCATCAAGCGATCAAGTTACAAATTTAACTGTAGAAATTGGTTTAATTTTTAATTATAGACTTAAATTGTGAATACATTCTAGACATGTCCAGTACTACAAGTTGTCAGATTTGGATTGATTTAACTCCTATGGTGTCTTCACTAGCACTCTGAGAAGAGCAGAGAATTAGAGATCAGAAAGCGGATCAATGTGATGATCCTGCTTAAAGTGTAAAAAAGAAACAAACTTCCATACCCAAACAGCAGCAAAGATCAGCTCTGCTCTGCTGAAGTACAGCAGTTGCTTCTTACCAACTATTGCTTTAAAGCTCTTAAACCATGTAAGTAATTTTGTATAGCTGCTTTCGGCAAATGTGCTTTACGCAGCTCACTTTGTTTGCCAGCTATATTTAGTTATTTTTTAAATAGGTTCTATTTGATTCTCTATTGAAGCTAAATAAAATTCACATGCATTCCTTCTAGCACCAATAATGTAGTTATAGAATTAATAAATTATTTAAATGATTAATGAGAAGTGTTAAAGAACACAGTTACACTTCTGTAGGCTTGCCTCATACAGTTATTATTCACATTTTTCCCCATTAGTAAGCTTATAGAAAGAGCTCCTGTTTGTCTCTAGTGTGCACTAAAACAGTTTTCTACTACTACAGGCATCATGCACAGATACTAAACTTTAAATGTATGTTCATTTTCTATGAGTTACCCAAATTAATGATGATGAGACAAACCAGTGATAGATCCACTAAACACCTGTGTTATAACAATGTGATCTCTTACCCTCACACAGCGTTTCCCAAAAGGTTTGTGTGCAGCGTGGGGTGGTGGCCTCAGAGCTGACACTCCTGAAGTGTGCTCTGTATCCAGAGCATTAATAATTAAATAGCTGGGATCAGTCTATCTTGCTATTAGAAATGAAAAAAGAAATGTATGGAAGATAAAAAGTAAATGGTATGTTTGGAATCAAAACTAATTTTCCTTGAGATAAAAAAAGTAATGAATTATTGAAAAAATGTTATTTAGAAATATCAACTCAAATTACTTCTTGCAGTTATAATTTATAAAATTGAAAGTCCTACTGCCTGTGTTTGTATTTAAAATCAATGTAAAGCTAATTTTTTAGAGTTACTTTTCCGTATTTTTAAGGAAACCTTTAAAAAAACAGTTTACAAACACTGAATCAGCAGAGGATTATCAAATGGCTGAATCTGTTTACTTCAGAAATTTTATTGACAGCAGTGAAAATATCAGAGTCTCCACCAGAATCCAGTGGTGTGGTGTGGGGATTGGTCTGTAGCCTGAATTTTCTGAGGCAGGGCCTCAACCTTTGACCTCATGTTGCAACAGAAGAGTTTTGTGACTCCCCTCTGATCTAGCCATAGAATAAAGAGAGGGAGGTAATGACCCCGAGTTTGGAAAAATATGACCTGGAACAACTAAAACTCATGCCTTAGTAAAGGCTACAAAGTCAGCCATCCCTTCCTACAAAGCTATCCACAGTTTTTCCAGAGCAGGAGCACAGACACCCAAGGTATGACTTTTAGGTGGTATCTTGTTCTTCACTCCCTGTTATGATGTTACACATCAGCACTGCTTGCCTACCTAAAATTTGAACTTCATGCCCCAAACAAAATACAACAGTATGTTCTGAACCTATGTTTCACAGGTTTCGCACAAACCCCCTTTTTATTTGCCTTAAAAATCGTATATAGCAGGTTATGAAGGAAAATGAAATAAATTTTTTTTATGGCTTTAAAATACCCCTCGGAAAAACACTGCTGTCACTTGGAACTTGCACCTGAAGAGAAAAAAGTGATAGAAAAGTGTGACATGAACTGCACAATCCACTTCAGACCATACAGCTTCAGACTCTGAAGCTTCTGGGGAAATTAATGAGTTTAAGGCATCACTCACCCCGTTCACAGGACGTACTAGTTAATAAATACACAAATCTCTTGTTGCAGTGTCATACACTTTTCTCACTCAAAATGCAAATGTGCAGGGAATTTGGTAAATGTACGAAGAAGGAAAAAAGAAACAAACGCTTTTTTTGCCTGTTGCCAAAAGGCCCAAATAATTTGTGTTTACAAGGTTTCAGTGCAGGGGCAATGGTTCTGTAGGTGACATGTGAATTGCGTTATTCAGTTTGTGAACTTTTTTTCAGGACATTTCTACAACATGTTCAGAATAAATAAAAGTAATAGGACTAGAAACAAAAACATACCTATTGCTCAGGAAACTTGCTTTGTGAGCTAGCCAAGTATGACTACATGTTAGCGGCTGGTTTCAGAAGGTTACTGCTGATTTCTGACTCCCTGTTAGGTATAAAGCTGTTCAGTTATCTATGTTTTATTTTGTACATTGGAATCATAATTTTTTACAGACAAGCTCCAGAGTTTGGTTTTTTTCTTTTCCTCCTTGGAGCATACCTGCTCCTAGCTGAGCTCAAAGAAGTCTTAAAAATGATGCATAAGTCCTGTCTGTTTCCGTAATATCCTGAATGCTTACATCCTTGATATACATTATTAACCTTAAACAAACTATTTTGATGTTTTCATTTAATACTGCTGTAATATTTTGATTTAGCTGTTAATGGGAGAGGCTACAGTTCACCAGTGTAATGTAGTATTGATGCATTGTTGCTATTTTAAGTATCTCAACCTCAGTCACAGTCCAAATCCCTTTACTGGAATCATGGCCTCTCTGTATGAACTGATATAAAATACTAGCTAGACACTAAATTTTTTAAAGTAATAACTTTTGTTTTGTAGCTCAGGATATGAATCAAAAAGACAAAATGCATTGTGTCATCTGCAGCAAGTCAAGTGTAAATGGCATTAGGAAAGGGTGAGAAAAAAATCATTTCTGGATGTTTCAGGACTGGCCCACAAGGGTCAGTAAAAATCACTGCATGCAGTAATTTTACTGAAGGGCTGTTTCTGTTTGTTACACACTGCTATTGTTAAAAATGACTATTTCAGTCAGCATAATCTAGAATTCTGCTCTGCTGCTGTTGTTTGTATGAAAGCTTTCATTTGTAATAAAAGGCCTATTTTGAAATCACAAAAACCGCACACACCTCTGTGGGTAGGTGCCTGGATGCTGGTGTATGTCAGCAGGATCTCCACTGAAATCACTGGACCTACATCCACAAAAAACACAAGTGAGATCACAGTGAAATTTCAGGAACCTGAGGAAAGAACTGAGTTCCTTTTTTATATTATAACATGAACAAAGAGCAGATGTATTGCATGGAACATTGTATTAAATAATGTATAAGGAAGTAAGTATTGTTTTTTTTCAACAGTATTATATTTTGCATGTTATGCTACAAGAATCTGTTAGGTGCTATTTAGTGTGGATAATTTTAAAAGAGTAGTTTTTCATTAAGCATGCCAATTGAATAGGCAGAACTAAAAGTTCAAATGTGCTACATGTTTTACTAAGGAGATTTACAAATATGGAGTATTCAGTCTTTACTAAATAGGATTCCTCTGCATTTTCACTCTGAATGGTCTTTCTATATGTGTGGAAAACTGCCCACATGCCTGGCTGGAAAATAATTTGAAAGCCTTTAAAATGAAAGGTGTAATATGATTTCTTTATGTATCATCTTCTTCTATAAACTAACATTTGCTCTGTCATTGAAGCAAATCCTTAAAATTGAGAGATGCAGGTCAGCTGTTAACTGATGATTATTCTGGTTTATATTTTGCTGTTTGGGATGTGAAAGAACAAAAATTGCCTTGGATTGTCTGTGCTTTACACATAATGTTTTTAGCTTTCCAGCACTAACAGTATTTCTAAGACAGTTGCTTCAAAAGACACTTTGCTTTATGGACAGAACCATTTTATACATCCAGAGCAAAGGAGTTAGAGGCTATTTGAAAAACTACAGTTTTCCTATGCAGGGGACTAACAGGAAATTATGAAATCCTGAAGTATTGTTGGAAAATTGTTCTAACTTAAAAAAATTTTCTTTATAGTTTCATTCTTGATGTTCCACAGCATTCACCACTTCCTGCATGGCTCTTTACCGCAGGGAAAATGAGGGACTTTTGGGGGCAGATGTGTTTCCATTACACCATCATAATGCCCCTAAAAATCCTTATTGCTCTTGCAGTATTCTTCTGTGTTGCTGGGCCTGGTGTGAACTACTTGAAGACCTAGCTTATAAGTACACATTTTCTCTAAAAACACTTTAAAAAAGCCCACTGAGTTTTATTTTGTTTATCTTATATTATTTATAGTTGTGTTTACTGTTGCTTAAAATATAAATGGCAAGATATGCAACCACCTGTTGGTAAACAGATGTCATAAGTCATAAATCCAAGAGACATGCTGATAACTGTATGGTATTATGAAGGGGAATATATTCTGGCTTAAGAGTGAGAGCTTCACTCTTTCTGTCTGATTAACTTGTGTTTAACATAACATTTCCATGTGTATGTCTCTCAAACGTGACACAGATTTTACAAGCTAATTTGAATGATTGCTATAGAGGACCTCACTGAGAATATTAACTGAATTTAAGAACATGTATCAGGCCATTTATCACATGCATGGATCTGCCCAGTACTTTTCTTTAAATCAAATGTGCAAAAAATATTCAAATCAAATTTCCATGCAGTCCTAAAATAAATTTATGATTAAACCTAGAAAAGACATTGTGGGTTCTCAGCTCTACTATGCTTATTCATCTTGAAGGTCTTTGTGTGGGCATACCTGTTGCTGGGGCTTTTGAGGAAGAAGGGATGGCATAGTCCATTGCGAATGCAATCATGCTGCATGACTCCTCCCTGCCCCTCCAGGTGAGCATAAGCCATTTCCAGGATGGGCACAGTTTATTCCTGCTGGGTTGCAAGGTCCCCTGAAATCTGCAGATTTTCGTAGTTCCTGAAGAAAAAGGCAGAACATACAAATGTAAATATGGCTTGGTTTTGGCTGGGTATTGCAGCGCAATATATCATCAGCTGGACATGTGCGGTACTACTAACATTTGCTTCAGGTGTAGGACAGAACTATAACTGGTTTGTGTTAAATGTACTCTGGACTTCACTGACCAGCTTAAGAGAAATAATAGACATACTGTGTCACATCATCCCTCTGACAGTGTCCAGTACCTTTAAATAGCCTTCAAAATATTTGGTGACATAGGAAAGAAATGAGCTGGGTAGATTCTCACCGGCCTTTTTATGTTAAAGTGTAATCCCCAAGTAAATGCATTTCTTCATTCTGCTAAAGGAGCGGGTCTTATTTTTCAGGCAGGAAAATCCTACAGATTAAGTCACATCCTATAGGTCACAAAGCAACTTTGCTGTTATGACTGGAGCCCAGAACTTTTGATGCCCAGATAAATACCACAATAACAAGAAAATTACTTTCTAGAAGTACAGAATGAGCCATGTTGCACAATATTATATTCATGGGTCAAAACATGCTGGCTTGTACATTTCAACATAGAACATTGAACATGCAACAGCATTTCAAATGTGTGTTTAGACAGAAAGCAGTAAAAAACCTAGTCATTACCTTAATTCTAAATTTTCAAATCAATACTTATATGTTTCTATTTGGACTACTGATTGCAAGGTGATTCTCGTCACCTTCAAATGAAAGGTGTTGTAAACGGACTGGCACAAGGCTTATGCAGCCTTTACAATTCTTAAAGTAACTTACAAGGTATTAGATGAGTTGAATTATAAATGTCATTAGTAAAGATTTTGCCAGCTGTTTGCACGTTTAACAAACTTCGTATTTCCAAGTAACACTCCTAGCTAAAGACTCTGCATTTAATGGAAAATGGTTAATGAAATAAAAAGAAGTGTGAAACCACACATATGCTATTGAGTCCTGTAATAGTAAGGAGCAGTGAAGGGAAGACACCCAGAGCTATAAATTGCATCACCTCTGTATAGAAGACACTGCTAATATGAACAGACTGGAATTCTAGTTACTTCTTTAAAGTCTTTTGGAGACTATGCCAGTCACAATGCTGAGTCCCCATTAGGCTTGTCTCTCTGGAGGTGCTGCATTCCCCTCCATCTTCAATGCCAAAAGCAAGATGCTAGTGTCTACATTGCCTGCAGCGGGGCTGTGTCAGCAGCAGGGAGCCCATTAGCAGTTTGTTTGTTGGGTCCCGCTGGCATCCTGCTACATCTCCTTGTATTTCCACTTCATTTCATGGCAGTCAGACAGGCTCACCTCAGTTCCCTGTCCATCTCACACTCAGGAGCTGCTGCGCAGCCCCAGCGCTGCTGTCACCCCTGTCCCTGCTTGGGTGCAATCCTGCACCGCTGCTTGGAGAGCTCTTGGTGAAGCTGCTCTTGGGCTCTCCAGCACCGCAACCAACCACTTCTGGGTTTCCCTTCCAGCTGTTTCCCTCCTCCTGCTGTGCTTGCCTGCTCCTGAGCTGCAGGTTCTGAGCTCTCCCCATCCCAGCTGTCCCATCCCACCTCATTGCTCTTCTCCCCAGGTTTGCTCGAGTGCTGTGCCAGATGTCTCATTGGGGCACCCTTTGCTTCGCTGGTTGCCACTGGCTTGTGCTTCTTCGGGGTAGCGCTGTTTTGTGGCTGTGGGCATGAAGCCCTCACAGGCACCGAGCAGCTCATTGAGACCTACTTCTCCAAAAACTACCAGGACTACGAGTATCTCATCGAAGTGTAAGTACCCTGCTGCAGTGCATCACCCTCACATCAGAGCCCCTCGCATCTCTGCCCTGCTCTGTGCCAGGACGAGTGATGCTCTCACCATGGAGACCTCAGGTTGCATTTGCCATGCGCCGGTGTTGCGGCTGCATGAAACAAGCCCAGAGGTGACTTGTTTGTGTTACATGCTTTTATCTGGCCCTAGCTAGGGCTGGGCCCCTGCATGGGTAGGTATGGAGGGCACAGAGGAGCTGGCAGTGGCCCACAGTGCTGCTCAGCACAGCTTTGCCCCAACTTCCCCCTTCAGTTTGGTACCCAGGGCTGGCATGGGCAGGGTAAGTCGTGTTGGCCATGCCGCATCCAGGGCTGAGCATCGTGCCCACTCCTCTCCCTGGCAGCATCCACGCTTTTCAGTACGTCATCTATGGCACTGCCTCCTTCTTCTTCCTCTACGGAGCCCTGCTGCTGGCCGAAGGCTTCTACACCACCGGTGCCGTCCGGCAAATCTTCGGGGACTACAGGACCACCATCTGCGGCAAGGGCCTCAGCGCAACGGTAACTGGGGGCCCGAAAGGGAGGGGAGCGCGAGGCCCCCAGCGAGCTCACTCATTGCAGCGAGTGTGTCAGTGTTTGGGAAAGTGGCTAGGACATCCTGACAAGGTGATCTTAACCGGGGTTTGGCACCCCTTCGCGCGCCCGCAGCGGGTTCACCACGCGCAGCGTGGGCAAAGGGCAGGACACGTCCGGTTTTTGGGGGTATCCCAAAGGGAAGCGCAGCCTGGACACCCTCCCCCAGGCTTGCTGTGGCCCCTGGGGACCAAAAGCAGCCCAAATGGCCGCGTTTAACTGCTTCTTCTTTTAAGCGTTGCTGGGGAGAGCCACGAGCATCCTCACGGTGGCAACATCTACTGCCCCTGGGGCTGTCCTCTCGCTGTGCTTGGGGACCATGACAAAGGGAGCCGGTGGCCTGGGGGGGGCAGAGGGGGATGGCTGCGGTTCCCTTGGGGCCCACTGGGGTGGCACCGCGGAGGGAGGGCAGGAGAGCCCCATTTACACACCAAGGGGGGTTTGGCAGCTGCCCTCCCGCAGAGGCCAAACCCTGCCTGGCCGTGGTTATCCCCGACTCCATGGGATGCGGCAGCCGTCCTGCTGCCGCCGGTCACCCCACAAACGTGTACCCAACCTGGGGCTGGGGCTGGCCCGGAGAGCCACAGGGAGCAGGGCTGTGCCGCTGCTCCGTGCTGGCTGCTTGGGGACATGCCGGGTTTGGTGGCAGTGCAGAGCCAGCTGCAGGCAGCATCTCAGTCCCCTGCCTGCCCTATGCTCTGTCCTGCCTGGGGACCCTCGCGCTCCCCTGTCCATGTCCCTGTCTGCTCGGTAACCACGGCTCTGCCCCGGCTTCTGCTGCCCCTTGCAGTTTGTGGGCATTACCTACGTCCTGACCATCATCTGGCTCCTGGTCTTCGCCTGCTCTGCGGTGCCCGTCTACATCTACTTTAACACTTGGACTACCTGCCAGTCCATTGCCAACCCCAGCAAGACCTCGGCCAGCATTGGCACCCTGTGTGCGGATGCCAGGATGTACGGTGAGTGCCGGCGTCACTGCCCATGGGGGTCAAGGTGGAGGATCAAGAACGGAGGAGAGGGCCCAGGCAGATAAGGCTGGGATCAAGCAGAGGGAACTGCTATAGAGCCCCAGAACACTGGTGTGTGTGTGTGACTGCGGGATGCTGTGCCCGGCTCACCTTGCTCCCTGTGTCTCAACAGGCGTCCTGCCCTGGAACGCTTTTCCTGGCAAGGTCTGTGGCTCCAACCTGCTCTCCATCTGCAAGACCAGCGAGGTGAGCACCTCCCATCACCCCATGTGTGTTTCCCCTCACCGGGCAGTCTCCGCACCATGCTCCCCAGCTGGTGTGCATGGCCCCAGGAGCTCACCCCGCTCTTCCCTTGCAGTTCCAGATGACTTTCCACCTCTTCATCGCAGCCTTTGTGGGGGCAGCCGCCACGCTGGTCTCACTGGTGAGTCAGTGCTCCTGCTGCCCGGCCGTTCTCCACCCGGCGAGGAAGTGGGGGCAGAGGACAACGGAGGTGGTGGGCATGGATGTGACAGAGCCTGTGCTCGTGTCATTCTCTGGCACATAAGTGCGGACGGTGAATTCAGGCCGTAAGAAGGTAGAGGTGGCTGCTGGAGAGGATATAGAGAAGCTTTAGGAGAGCATCAGGGAGAGGTCCTGCTGCCTGTGCCCTGCCTTTCCCTGGCTTTCCTCTTGCTTTACACCAGCGATGAGACACTGCAATGTCCTGCTGGTGCAGCGGGGCCGTGGGGCTCCAAAACTGCCCTATTGGGGTGTGGGGCTGGGGGATGCCACCTCGGGTGTACCCCAGCACAGAGCCCACCCTCTTTGCCCATGGGAGCTTCATCTCATCTCGTGCCCCTTCGCTCACTCTCTTCCCACCCACAGCTCACCTTCATGATTGCTGCCACCTACAACTTCGCCGTCCTCAAGCTGATGGGCCGAGGCACCAAGTTCTAGCCCGTGCGGTGGAGCCCAGCCAGACAAACACCCTTCTTTTCTCTAACCCCGAGGCTTTAACACTGCAGCCACCCGACACCAGGTCTCCTTCGTTAACTCTGCCTCTGCCTCTGCCGCTGACTCCCCTCCTCTTCCTCCCTCACATCCATCCTGCCGAGCGTGACCAGGAAGGAGAGCTTCCCATCAATGGACGTCTCTTCATGCACTTTTCTCTCTCTGCTCATCCGTAACCGGTTCGCTCTAGGGGCCCAGCCAGAGAAGAGGAGGGATTTACTCCAGTGTCCCGATGTTGCCTAGGGATGAGCAAAGGCCTTCGTGCTCTTGGGAGGAGGAAATCTGTGTAGGTTGCTCCATGAGTAGCAAGAGGCTACCTAGAGAGAAAAGGAAGTTAGCCCAGTCCTGGCACCATTGCTAGAGACTCTCCTGGAGCTGTCTGCTGTCACCACCCGTGGATGGAGAGTAAGAGAAGGATTTTTATTTTTCCCTTAGCAAAGAAAGATGAACTTCCCCCACATTACCTGCTGCAGCCAAGGCAAAGGGAGCTCAGGGCAAGGATCTTCCCACTGTGGAGAAGAGAGTGCTGACCCCAATGCTAATAAAGCCCTAACGCAGCCGCTCCTATTAAAGCCTTAAGGAGTTTGGTGTCTCTGTAGACAAGCGGGACTCTTTGGCTTTACCCTCCCGGCAGCAGATACGTTTGACCGAGGGGACATCTCCGTGCCATGCCCTGGGAGCATAAAGCCAGAGCTGTCCCTCCGCAGGCAGGGGAGACCCCTCTGGACTGTGCCTTGCCGCTCTCTCCCGTCCCTTCACAATGGTGCTCTTTGGGGTGACGTCTGCTTTCTAACCTCCGCTGCGCCGGAGAGCTTGGTTTGTTCCTCACCCGTCTCAAACATAACTTTCCCCTTGTTCTGTCCCCTTCCTCCCCTGTGTTTCCTGCAAGTCAGGACAACTGCCTTGTGTCTGCCAGGGTGGGAGGGACTGGCAGCATCTCACTGAAACCCATGGAAGACTTGAGGAGGGAAGGAGAGGCGGCTCTGTGGGGGTCATGGGGTGGAAACACACCTCTGCAACCCTTTGGTGCCAGTTCAGTGCTTCCCCACGGAGCAGGGCAGCAGGGCGAGGGATTTGGTGGACACAACCTCTCCCCCATGGCAGCTGGAGGAAAAGCCCTCTGAGCAGGTAGCATGGGTCCAGCCGGTCCCACCAAAGCGCTGTTTGCAGTCCTCCCCATCACCCGGCGTTTTGGTTTGCTCTTCCCCGCCTCTCCTTAACGCTAACCTTTGTGTTAATTTATTGGAGAAACTACTTTCAGTGGCAGCGTAGCTCCATCTCGCATGAGTTTGTTTTTTATCTTGGTCTGTAGTAATAGTATATTTTAGTTAGGAGCCGGTTTCAGCAGGGGCAAGGATAAAGGAGCAGATCTGCTGAGCAGAGCATTCTGAAGGATCCTTGCCGCTGGGAATGCTGAAATAGGTTGGCCAGGCTACCAACGCACAGGGGCTGGGGAGGGGGGAGATGCCAGGAGGGATGGCAGGGTGGGCTGAAAGCAGCCCACATCAACGCCATCTCCCTTGGGGGTTTGCTGGGGTTTTTTTTGGTATCCATTTAACAGAAATAACCAGATCCTCGCTCCCACCCTTGTCTCCAGACCCCAAACACACACACACACACACACGCACATGTGTGCACACACACATGCACGCAAAAAGAGTTAATCGACTGAAAGTGTTTCCTTCCTTTCTGATCTAGAATTTCAACTTGTTAACAAGCAATAAAAAGGAGCAAGTTTGTAGAGACTTATCTCACAAGGTGTATTTTATAAAAATTAAAGAAAGTCAATTAAAATTAAGATCATTCTGAACGAGATCTGCGTCGGCGTCTATTTGTTCTGCTGCCTTTCCCACCTTTCACCAAAGGAGAAAGGAGGGAAGGGGAGGCTGCAGAGGAGAAGATCCCAGAGGAGCAGTGCTCAGTGCCCACAGGACTCTGACCACCTCTCCTTCCCATGCCAGCCATTGGGTTCATAACCCTGCCTTCAAAGTCCATTCCCATGGAGAGCCCTTAAAACCTCTATTTGTTCTCCAGCCACCCAAAGGAAAGCTGAAGCTGCTTGCTTGTGCTTGGTGATGTGGTACCCAGCCCATGCGGTGACAGTATCTCCTAATACAGCAGGTGAGTGATTCCCAGAGCTCTTGGTGCAGAGGAGAGTCTTAGGAAAGAAAGGCATCTTAAAAGTTTTTGTTACAACTGCTGTCTTCACCAAATCATGTCAAACTACCAAAATATTGCCTTCATTCAGGTATATTATATGATAGAATGTTCATTAGAAACAAAGTACTATTAATTGGACAATTTTGAAAATTGCAGTGTAAAGCTGCCAAGAGCTGCAGTGATCACAGTAGCCATTACAATACAATGCTTGCATTGTTTAAGCACTTTTTGAGCATATTTTAAAGCAGTTAAAAATTTAGGACTACCCTTTACTGATTTAGAGGTAAAGCTTAAGCATCTGAAAAGTCCCTCAACCTCACCATGAGTGTTTCAAAGTTCCACTACCAATGATGGACAGGGAAACAACACTAATACTGCTAATGGAATTTCATTACATATTCAGGCTGTTTTCTAAACCATATCAAGCAAGTAAACCTGTGTAAAAGTCTCTTAAGTCTATAAAGGGGCTAAATGGCTTTCATAAAAAATAACAATAATAAGATCGTTTGCTTTAATTACATTATTTCAAAATATATCAACGAAGTAGATGGTGTTCTGCATGTGAGCACCATACAGTCATGTACTATAAAATACTTTTCTGCCTTTTTTATTTACTTATTCAGAATTCGGAAGAACATAAATATCCACAGTCTCACCTTGATTTAATGACTTGAAACTAGGAAAGTGGCCAATAGCATGCAATAAGTTAAATGACTGTGAGTCACCAAGGGACACCAATTGGAGATTTTCTGGTCTAGAACACACAGTGAAAAAAAACCAATGAGCCAACAAATCAGACAAAGGGCTTTTAATATTTTTATTGTTTGTTTGTTGTTGTTGGGGGAGGGGGTTCCTTGTTTTGTTTTCTTTGCTTGCTAATTTTTTTTACCAGATAAATTAAATACCTCTAAAATTTGGATTTTACTCAGTTTAGTTTGTGTTTCGTTTTGGTTTTTTTTTTTGTTGGTGGTAGTGTTTTGGGTTTTTTTGTTTAGTTTATAACTCTTCATGGAAAAGGTTGCTAATCATTATGAGAAGCACTCAGTAGTCATAAAATCATAAAATCATAGAATAGTTAGGGTTTGAAACGACCTTAAGATCATCAAGTTCCAGCCCCCTACCATGGGCACGGACA
>JBCJKH010049208.1:0-58326 GCA_039877255.1 Loriculus beryllinus
CCCCCCCCCCCCCCCCCCCCCCCCCCCCCCCCCCCCCCAGTTCTTAGTAGCTTGTTTGGCTTCTAATGTCAGAAAGAAGGTCCATTGGAGTATTTTTCTCAGTCACTTTCTGATTTGCTTAAAGCAACTTTAACACTTTTTTAACACTTTCAGCTGTGCCAAATTAAGCCCTCTTTTTTAATTTTTTATTTTTTTAATTATTTTAACAGCCACTCAGTGGTTTGTAAAGCTTCGAAAATAAAAACCAGTGGAGTGACAGAAAAACTAAACCCATGAAAACTGACTTGGAATAAAAGCTTTCCTCCTCCTGTATGGATTACCAGGAAATTCAGGGGGCATGGAGAGTGAGGGCATTTCCTAATAACAAGCCTTACGCTCACATACCACACTTCTTTAAAGGTCTTGCAGTTGGGATCCCAGTAGTATTGATGAGAAACGTGTGAAGAATTTTTATAAGGTTGCTTGAATAGCTGAGTAGCTTCTTTTGAAAGTGGTAGAGTGAATGCTTCTGCTTTGGAGAAGAATGGTTCTGTGGATGCCCAAGGTGATAATGAATGCTGGAGATTCGAAGTTAGATCCTACAAATGCAATTATCCTCTAGAGGATTTATTGAAACCTTAATATTTAAAAAATACACTTTTGTTAGGGTGACACACTTTACCATGTCTGTTGTCAAGCAGGGTGGTGTCTTGGTTATGTTCTACAAATGGCCTTTTGGGTCCTCAGATTTGAAAGCTCCAACATGTGATGATATTCATCGTAGAAAGAGAGAGGTGATGCAGACTATGTTCAAATGCCAACTGTGGTGACATTTGACAGTAGATGTTCTGTTTGTTTTCTCTTGCAGTTTGGAGCAGAGTTCAGAAGGTTCTCCCTGGATCGCTACAAGCCGGGAAAGTTTGAAGACTTCTACAAGCTAATTCTTCACATTCATCATATAGCCAACCTGGAGGTGATGATTGGATATGCTGATGTGCATGGAGATCTTCTCCCCATTAATAATGACGACAACTTCTTCAAAGCTGTTTCAAGTGCTCATCCGCTGCTCAGGGTTTTTATACAAAGACAAGGTAAGATGCAATTTCATTTCCGTGCCTCACTGTTCTGAGGGAAGGTGAAGAGTGGATTTGTGCCCCCCATTTAAAGGCTGAAATGATATCAGAGGGACCTAGGAGCCCTCTCACTCCTCAGGACTCTTGTCATGCACTTCATTACCATTTGCAGGGATGGCATTACTTCAGGGCAGGTAGAGGAACGGCATTGCTGCCTGTTAGGTGTTTGAAGGATAACATGTTGAAAATGACCCTGAGCTCCTTCTTTTCCACAGGGAGTGTAACTTGTGCTGCTGATACTGTCATTACGTTAGCATGCCAACTCCACTTGTTTGAGCAAACTGAGGTGGAGGAGGGGATCCTACTACTTCATATGTAGAAATCTTACCTATCCATCCTGATAGTGTCATACCCAAATGATTCATGCCTGTGTACTGTGTGAATGGGCACAGATGTATGGTTATTAAAAGAAAAGAGAGACTGCAAATCTGTCACAGATGAGATCTTGTTTGACTGTTGACCTGGCAGACAGACAAATGATGATTCTTCTCTGTGTCCTTACTGGGGAGTGTTGAATCTTCCTATTTTGAATCATCAAGCAAACCTTGAGCAGAATTGCCTAAATATCAAGATGACATCAGGTTTAAGTGTTTGTGTGTTGTTCTTGTCAAGCCTTGCGGATATCTGAAACCTTCTCCTTAAAGACTGTGCTTGACAGTTGCTTCAGATGAGGATTGTTTTTTATAACAAGGTGTCTTTCCCACAGTGCTCCTTAAATCCCATGGGACCCTAACACTGTGTTAACACTATCTCCATGTTTTTTTCAGTCATGTAGTGATTTATAGCACAGGGCTCTTGGAATTGAAATCTTGTAGCAGTGTCAGAAATGAGATGATCTGAGGCTTTGAGCAGTCATGTAGCTCTTTTGGCCTGGATTTCCTTCTGTGTGGGTGTTTACTGATAAGGATTTAGCAGGAGGCTCCAGCCTGGGCATTGGTATGGGCTGGTATAGTGAGTGGTTCAATTCAGTGTCATCAGATACATCCAGGGCCGTGTGGCCCTGCCCATTCAAGCGTATTGTCTGCCACCTTCCTTTAGAGGGGAAGAAGTGCTCAAGGAGGTACTGGAGAAGAAGATCTAGAGCAGTTTGCTTTGTTTGTGTCCATCAGATGAGTGGAAATGTCTGTGGGAAAGGACTTGGGTTGCTAGCTCTCCCTTTGTGCAGAAAATGCAAAGGTGGATGACAAGTCTTGTTGAATCTGCTTCCTGTAATGCCTGTTAGAGCTTGTGAATGTTCATGGTGGGTCAGGTCATGAGAAATCGCTTGCATGACACTGTCATGCTTGCATCAGTTCGAATTTATTCATGTCTCCGGATCAGTCCTGTTCAAAATGTGTCTGTCTCTGCTTGGGCAAACTGGTGAAGTTGCTGAGTACCCTTAACTCTGTTAGGACGGGGGATTGCCACCAAAATGCTGATCACAGAAGTAAGCAAATGAGAGAAAACTCTTGACTATATGCGGGTGAAAAAATGCTCCCTCCTCTTCTTCAGCAGAAGTATGCTAGCTGTGGTGGTTTATAGCTTGTAATCTTAATAAACAAGTGCATTCCAAAATGCTTTTCTTCTACCTGTTGCTCAGTGGAAAGAATCATGCTGGCAAGTAAGGAAGCATATACAAGATGGAAGATAGGCCCACGCCTCCTCTTGTGTGGCAAAGCCTGAAAGTTTTCCCAACACACATTCTCCTGTGCTCCTTGTATAAAGCTGAATGGAACAGTGAATTCTGGGCTTTCCCTTTGATTAATGGCACTTTTAATAAGGGACTTCTGAGGTTAAACATTAGAGATTATACTTGTGGGTGCTCCCAAACAATCATGTCCATTTTCTTTTCGGAGAAGAAGCCTTTAAAAATTGTTCCCTTAAACAGTAACAGGAGTTACGGAAATCTTATTTGTCTCCTCTTCCTTTGCTCCCCTGCTGTTTTCCCTGTCTTCAGGCTGGAGTGATGGAGCAATGTTGGCCCTTCTGTTGGAGACCTGCACTTAGAGAACAAGGCAACTAGCACCATGAAATCATTGTGCCATCCAGGGAAATGTGTGCCTGCAGTGCTTCAGCTCACACTCTAAAATCTGACTTCAGAGGCAGGAAATTAAGCTGACAGGCGTGCTAGTAAAGTATGAGGACAGTCTTCTTCTGTGACTGAATATTGAGAGCATGGGCTCTCTAGGCTGTTGGATCAGGCAGGGATCATTGCCTTTCAGTGGGAGAAGTCCTGGGAGGTAGCTGCCCAAAGTTCTTGTAGTGTTGCATAGTTGGGATGATTTGAGAGAACTGGGCAAAAGTGTGCAAGCATGGAAGGACTGAATAGTTGAAGTTCAGGTCTCTTTCTAGCAGAGTGAACTGCTTATCAGCTGCATGATTAGTCATTTGTTTTCCCGGTTTGCAGCTTCTCTTGTCAAGTAAATTATACAATCATGTTAAAACAGCTTATCTGTATGTTCCCAGAGTGCCAAAATAGGTAACTTACTCTTTGTGCAATAGTCAAGCAGCAATTTGCTGGTTTGATTTGTTTGCCTAGTTGTTTTTCATCTGAGCTTAGTCTTGCACTTTTTAGATCAAAAGTGCTGCCTTCACTTTTACCCAGAGGCAAGCCATGTGCATGCTGCTTGGCCTCTTGCACTCCAGGTTCGTGTCTAGGTATGGGATGGTTGTTTTATTCCTCTTCCTTATTTTTGTTCAAGTTTCTGAGCATCAGATTTTTCAGGATCACAGTAGCTGTTGCCTCCCTAGGCAGGGGATGCCAGTGCTTATTAGCCAGCCTTTTTGCTTAGGATCTGGATTCTTATACCCAGTGTTCTTGCAACAATTACTGTTCATAGTTTTGGGGATCTTGAAGGCTCTGGGATGTTTGCAGGTTATGTTTGAGGAAACTCAGCTACAATTTTTATAGCTCATAGTGATATGTCTGCTGAAAGTATGTGGTGCTTTTCTTTTTTCTCCAATACCAAATTACAGTGCTGATAGAAATTCTAATTAGAGAGCCAGGCTATAAAAAGAAAAGGCAGTTTTCCTTTGACTTGTTTTCCCAGGCTGCAAGTATGGGTTGTGTTCTGTGTTGTAAACTGATGTGGCTCTTTTGACTTCATTTGCACAGTAGTGATTTGTATCAGCTGATGCTTTGAGCCCAAGAATTTATTCCCTTGGCTCTAACTAATACCAGACATCTAGAACTCTCTATGTAAGGTGCCTACTGCTGGGGAAGGGACAGATCTTAAAACAATGCAAGGAATTATGGATGTGTTTTACTTGCTCCGTAATAACTGAAATCTTGTACTATAACCAAGACTTGCATGATGGAAGAGATTCCTCATTATTTCAAGGCTCTGTTTGTTCTGGCTGAAGCTACAGCATTAGAGACAATCTCTTGAATACTGCAGAAATATTTAAGTGTAAGCTCTGAATTCAACCAGAAACAAAGAACAGAAAAACTGAAAGGAGTTAGTATGACATACTGTTGACCAATTATATTTTTTTCTTGTATGATTAAATGGAACAATATTATTATCAAATCTTGCTTTAATACCTCTTGGAGGCAGAAGTAGATCCAGGACCAAGATGTTGAAGTACAACAAGCATAGGTTGTGGCTCTGATTCTAACTGAGCACACCACTATAAATCCAGACTAATGATTCTGAGAGAAGTGATGGAGGCTGCTGACGACCAGACCTTCACATCCTACCACTCTTCAGGGCATATAGAATTTGCATGGTCATTAAGAGAATATCTGCTGTAGCTCAAGTAGCAGAGGAGGCCTAACAAACTGCTTACCACATCTGGATCCCAGGCTGAGGTCAAATGATCTCTTCTTCTGGGAAGCTCCTTTGTTTTGTCCCACTCACAGCTGGAGGTGTGTCCTGGTGGTGGTTTGAGGTTTTGGAACTCTGCTTGCTTTGCCTGAGTTTCAGCAAGTGGCCTTGTTCCTATAAACCCATATACATATATTGATGAAGACAGGAGACTAATTCTCAAGGAAAACTTAAAGGAATTGGGGTTTGGAGAAATAACAAACTTACTTAAATACTCAGGCAGTCTTGTCAAGACATACGCCAGTTGGGACTGTGATTGTGAATGTGGCTGTTGGGTGAGCACTGCTGTTGCTCCCTATGAATCAGCAGTTGTATTACTATGGCTTTTAAGAAATTTCCATAATAATATAATAAATTAATGAATATATGGGTACTTAGTAAATCCTAAAGCAGGTTCTAAATCAAATTCATTATCTTTTCACCCATAAAATTAAAGGTTTAAATGGTTTCATGGTGAGTGTCCTACTAGTAGGAGTATGGGTGAAGTGCTGGAGTGTCAGATGCTGGGTCTGTATTTCTGTGTGTCTTTGTCAAATATCGCATATGTTGCAGGAATACAAAAGGCAAAAATCTGAAGAAGCAAAAGAGCATTCTAACAGCAAATAACCTTAAACCCCTTTCTACAGCTAACTGGAGCAGGGCCTTACATAATAGTTTAGTAAATGCCACAAATGAACTGCAGCTGCTGATTGAGGAGGCCTGATGCTGGAGAAGTCTTCTGATACCTGCATTGTTTTGCATTTTCTGGTCTGGAAGACTAGCAGTGCGTAAAAAGCCATCAAGTGCTATCTTCAGAAACTTCTCAGAAAAAAAAACTAACCTTCTTTTGTAGCTGTATTTTTATAGTCCATTACTGTAACAGTAAACCAGTGCTGAACCACCAGTCGCTGTTTTTCTGCTCGAGTGGTTGGAGCTGCAGTCTACCATCAGTTCTCACTTAAAGCCTGGTCCAAAATCAACAGGGAAAAACTATGCATTCACCTGGTTGGGCTTTGGATTTGGCTTAGTTTAATTTACATTAAATTACAGATTGGAAGATGCTGTTTTTCCTCAACTGCATGCAGTGACTAATGTATTTAAACTGCTGTGCCATGCAGCATATTTCTGTATGTTCGGAAGCAGGTCATAACTCCTCAATTTGCTGTTCACCTGGCAAGGTTCTGTTCTGCTCTAAGTACCAACATCTGTGCTTAGCTTTCTTATATTACAAAATCAGAGCAATCGCACTCAGTTTTAAAATAAAAATGTGCTAATGGGAATCATGCCCAGGTTTGACTGAAAACCGGATAGTGGGTTGTTTTATTGTCTTTCATACTCTAAGCAGATAATCTCCAAGAATGGTGGTTGGTTGTCTAACCAACATGTGTTAAACACAAAAACTGGCTTTGAGGCAGCAACTAAAATGAAACCTATTTCCAACTACCTTTAACTCTCTTTGTCTTCTAGAGTGGGTACAGTTGGGAAAGTTTAAAACTTTTCACGTCTTTTGGTTCTTCAGTAACCTTCCTGTTTATTTGACAGCGCAGTTGCTGCCTTCGCTTTTTCGAGATATATTTCCAAGCAAGAACAATGTGATTTTACTGCTCTTGTTAAAGGCTTCTCATACATTAAATAATAAAGCAGGTTGCACATGTTGAGGGAAAATACTGAACTGTCTTTGATGGAGCTGGGCAGATTTTCACAATAGCTTTCTATGAATCTAAGGGAATAAAGTCGAATTAAGGGTACAGAGAAGGTGACTTGAGATTTTCACTTTATCTGATCCTGTACAAGAGAGGGGTGGGGAGGAGCAAGGAGAAGAAACTTCCTGGCACTCAGTGTAGCTCTCTGGGGCACTGGAGGATGTGGCTCTGCTATTGGGCCGGCTGTCACAGGGCTGCTCCCCTGTCTCCTCTGCCCTGGCGCTGGTGTTACCAGGTGGTTGAGCTCTCCAAGCCAGCTCTTTGGCAGTAAACCTTGGTGTTTGAGTGAGGAGCTAACATGGGATGGGCAGGAACACAGCAGACTTACAGTGACTAAACACTGCTGTGAAGCTTCTGCTTCCTAGGAGGAAGAACTTGGCTGCTTGTAGCCTTTAGAAATGTGTGATGCCACTGTGTTTGGAAAGGAAGCAAAGCACTGTGTCTTAGCTTTGACAAGATTAGAGGATGGTGGTAGATTTCATGCTAGTATAATAAGAATTGCTGCTAGGCTTAAATTAAATCCTTTCACTATTTTCCTCAGAAACATCTCTGGTTTTGAGCTGGAGGGGTCTTTGAATGCTTGTCAAGCCAAGTAATCTTTGTCCCATTCAAGTCCTTTGATATCTAAAGATAAGTAAAATGCAGCTGTTTGTTCCAGTGAAGTCTGGCAACAAATTACTGTAACTTCTGTGCTCCACTTTTCATGTGCAAATGATGAGACTGGTTAATCATTATCTTTCAACTACTTTATTAAGCAACTTTAAAAACATTGTATTTTATCTGGCTTGTCAGACATAAACACAAACAGCCTTGGATTATTTTGCTGGTGTGGTTAGTGATACCTGGTGACTGAGCATGCCAGCATAAGGCTGCTTCTCTCCTTGAAAACTCCCTTTTTAGAGTATGAGGATACTTGATTTTCATCATTGGTTATGTTACCAATTGTTCTGGTTGCAATTAAGCAAGAATTTTCAGTGAAAGGAGGGGAAAGTGTGTGGAAATAGCCTAGCCTAAGATAGGCTTTGTAGAATCAGTCAATAACTGATAGTGGGCACTGTAGCAGAAATATGCGCTGCATGAGTATTAGTAGTTGTAGTGTTAGTAAGCATGGAACAGAAGCCTGACAAAGATGTGTGGCTGCTGCTGCTCTGTTACTGACAGCAAACATATATTGCACTTCTGTGTTTGATTTACATGGGATTTGGTTTCAGTTTTGAAGTTTAATAAGTTAATAATAAATACATATAACCAAATATATTAATAGCAAAAAATAAACTTCAACAGTTGGTACTTCTTAAAGACAGCATCAAGCTGGTACCAGCACCACACAGTTTTGCTGAATTTAGACTAGAGAAACTTGTTTACAGTGGGAACTTGTGCAGCCTTTAATAGAAGCCTCTACTCAACTCCATGCTTAGCTTTAGCTGGTAAGCCACATAAGAACAATCCAATAAGCAATGTTTTCTCTCCCTTCAAACTCCTCTCTGTTGTCTTAGAGTTGCAGATTGCTGCTCTGGCACTACTTTAAAAAGCAGAATAGAAGAACCCCCCAGCTATGTCTACTTAAAGATAGTCTCAAGTAAAACTACTCATTGTTGCCTTCCTTGGTATGACCTTTTTTTATATAAGACAATGAAGCTGCTCTAGCAGCTTGGCTTGGCTGTATAAAAACAGTGGTGAGCACTTGTCAAATGATCCACCCCTGTAAAGGTCCATGTGAGGGGAATTTTCCACTATTTATCTTTCCTTACCTTAGTAGTCAAAACAAGAGATTTCTGTTTCCTGCTCATGGCTCAGGTTTTTTCCTGTTGTGCCTACTTGTCATTTCCCTTCTGTAAGTGATGGAAACAAGTACAATGTGCAGATAATAATCAAATGCACTTGCTAGTCTCTTCTTTGACACTGGATTTTACCTAAAGCGACCTCACAAGCTCAAAGTAGCTTTCATGTCATGGGTGGAGGGGTAGATGGTGCAATGCAACATTAACTCAACATTCAGGTCTTCAGAAATCTAGCAGAAAGCCTATTTCAGAAGTACTCTAAACTAGTTAAGAATACTGAAGGGCTTAAACCAACTTGATGGGTAGACTCTTGCACTGAAAGCAAGCATTCAAGGAAAGATGTTTCTGCTAGGTGTTTGTGGTGTAAGCATTGGAAAATTAACTCAAAATATAACTCAACAAATATAACTCTAAAACAATTTTAAGTGACTGAAAGCTCCTCTTTTGTCTTCAAAGTGCTTGTATGTTGGGATTGCCCCTTCCAAATTTAAATGTGTCAGCTTTAATACTGCATAAGAACTCTGGATATTTTTCAGCTCCAAGAGAGAAGGCAGCTTGGGGGAGGTTGAAAGAACTCATCTTTGACCTGCCCCTGATGATGATCTACTCGAATCTTATTTTTTCCTTTGTGCTATGTTTAGAGTAGCAAAGAATCCTGTGGGAATATTAAGGAAACTATTAACCTAGAAAACTTCACTGTTGTTCTTGCTCTTCAGTCCCCTGCCATATGCTGACATTAAATAACCTTTAAAAACTACACAACTTATCTCTTTCCTCCTTGCCTCCACCCCCCCCCATTTTCTTGTATTTTTTTATGTTTTTATTCTTTTTCCTATTTATTGCTTTTTCTTCCTTTCAGCTCTCTGCTTTCTACTCCTTGCCTTAGCTTTTTAATTGCTCTGCAAGACTCACTCGCTAGGCAGGAGAGTGTGTGTTGAGTAAGAGCACACAGGTGCTAGTGCCTGTTTTTTCTCCTAAGTGCTTGAAGAATGCTTAGAGAATGTTGGCATCAGTGGGATGGAACAGCAGTGACAGAGCAGATATGGAAAGAGCAGTTAGTGGGAAAACCTGCCTGTTACCGTGGTTTTTACTCCAATTAGTTTTCTTCTCTGATTATCCTTTTCATTATAAATAATAGAGGAGTTGAGCATTTAAAAAAATAAGCATTGTGAAATTTGGAAGGAGAACATCTGTCTATTTTGAATTTTGGTATGAATGAGAAATTGTGTACTGCCTGTGGAAGCTGGAAAGCTGGAGTCCAGCAGAGTTGATTGAAGGCACCATCTTTGCACGGCGAGGGCACTGGCCACAGTGATCTTGGTGATGATGTTTCTGCCTTTTCAGCTGCTGTAGGCAAAAATGACTGTTTCCTTTAAAGCTGAGGTATTACCTGACGATTTGAAAAGACCTAAAGCCATTTTCCTCATCCCTGAATGCAGCTGAGATGTGGTAAGAGGAGGTCTGTCAGTTATGACCTCGTCTTGGACACTTATGGCAACTGGTTAGTTCACTTTGTTAGCCTGCTTTATTGCTGCTTCATTTTAATTCTGCCAAGCAGTTTGGTAGATGCAGTGATTTTGTTTACAAAATAATGCAATCTTTACATTTTTGCTTTTAAGTACTTGCTAAGGTCTAATTTTAGAGGCAGCTGGCATGAGTAAGAAGGAGGAAAAAATGCATTGTGTTAACCCGAAACCCATAAAGTTTCAGAAATAATTCCCCCCAAACTGCAAGAATCTGAATGAATGAATGAGTGAGTGAATGAATGAATGAATGAGTGAATGAATGAATGAACAAATGGGTGCTTTATAATAGAGCCCATAAATAAGTCCAGGGGTAATGTCTTTGTGACTAGCAACAAGAAAAAAAGATGGAGTTCCCTGAGCTTGCATTCCTTGGAGCTGCATAGTTCTATTGTTGCCTTATCATTTATAAGGGGGAAGTGTAGCACTTTTGAAGAACAGTGTGCAGCGAGATGTTTTAAAACTTTTGGTTTCAGAGCAATTCTTAGCTGAGACAAAGAGTATCAATAGCAGGAGGAGTGACAATGTCTGATGTGCCTGCATTACTCCTCTATCCATTAAAAGTGTACTGAACACTTGTGCAAAATACTTGTTGCATTTAAAACTTACACCTGAGTTGTACAGAGAGGGGAAGGTAGCCTACAGGGACTCAGCGTAAATTAACATTTATGTGTCAAGCCGTTGTACAGGATCACTTCACAAAGCCTGTATAGTCTTTAAAGCTACAGATGACCCCTTCGTGGTGGGTTTTACCTCTACCTCTCACAAAATGTGAGATCCTTGTTTCCAGTGTTAAACCGAACCTGGGTCTATGATTGAAACCTAGGTACTATGGCTGAAAAGTTGCCTCTCCATTAGGTTCCTTCATGAAGCAGTTACTTTTATGTGTGGATAGCCACATTTGTCAGCTTGCTCTACCTGGAAGGTTGTATCCCAAGGTTTTTCCCTTGACAGACAGTAATTGAAGCCAAACACTGCTGCTGAGGACTTGCTAGTAAGCTTAACATTTGTAAGGGTGACTGAAAAATGCTAATTCTATTCATGGTTTTCACTAGATCTGGCTAACACCTCTTCTTGTGTAAATAGACCAAGCACAGATGCACATCAGGTTCTTCTTTGTGTTAGCTGATTTCAGCAATTGTGTGGCTGCTGTGGCCTTTCTGACCTTTTCAAGGTATCTATGCTTGCACTGGGTCATGACTAAGAAAAACAGGGAACTTTTTATTTAGCTTTAGTCTTATGTTTACTGTTCAGGTCTCTTGCGTTTTGCTTGTGGATGCAGAGGTGAGAGTATTGCTGAATTTCCCCATCCCTGTTCTTTTGGTTGATTTCAAAGGCCCTGTGATAGCAGTGCCTCGGCAGCTCTTGTCACAGTGTATAGTTTGATGCATTTACATCCCTTGCACTGAAAGGGAGGAATTGAATAGCTGTCTGCAGCCTGCCCTGAGCGCCCCAGCCTGCTCCATAGAAGAGTACTGGCCTATGCTGTATTTCATTTTAAGCAGGGTTTAGTTTCTTTTTCCTTGATCTATTTGGCTACCATACCATAGCACACTTTCCTCTGCCATATAAAGTTTCCCAGTCAATTTACAAGGGACATATGGTGTAATAAAGAAGTACCTGGTGGGTTGTAATACAGGCTCTATGTTAGAGGTTTCTTATTACTGTACACTGATCTCTGCTGTACAAGCACTGCAGGGCAGTCGGGTAAAGGGAGGTATTTAAATTCATCTTGGGTTGCCATGTCATCCAGAGGGAATGGAGAGGACAGGGGGAGCATTGGGAGAAGCTGCAGACTGGGTGTCTGTTGTGATATAACATGTGCTGCTGTGGGTAGGGTGGCTTGGCAGTACCTCAGAAATCCACCTCCCCTCTCTGAAACGTTCCCAGAAGCAGATGGCCACATGAGCCAGCTCATGGGTTGTAGATCACAGGAAGCAGCTTGCCACAACAAACTTGGCTTCCTCTGTTCAGATGACCCTCAGCAAGGGTACATGTCATCTGCCTTGGCTCTGGGCAATGCATAGTGATGGTGAGCAAGAGGAAGGGTGTTGGAGGTGTGTGTGTGCACAAGGCCCTGTCTGATAGTGGGCTTCACCAGTGTTGAACCCCAGACCATGTCGAGAGCATTCCTGCACTTGTCTTACTTCTGAATGCCTAAAGTAAAGCCAAATAGCAGTATTACCCTGAGTGTTGTTTTCAGCACTGTAGCTCAGTTGGTCCAGGTTCAGCTGGTAAGTGGTAGCTATATTCCACACCCTTCCAGCAGCTGCATCCAAGTTTGCAGAGCCATATTGCATCATGAGGAAGTACCGGAACTGCAGAGTATAGTGCAGGTGTCTTTCTACCCTCATGGATGTCATACAGTGTGTGGGTAGCATGCTCTTAAGTCTTGTTAGTCTGGTTTATGGGTGTGTTATGCTTATCGGGGAAAATCAGTCACTAGCTCAATCTGCCTTCAGTAATATTATGCCTCTGTCTCAGACCAATTCCATGTGGATGTTCCAGGACAGCTGAAAGAGTGATGTGAAGATACTTCTCTATGTGCAGCAGAAGCAGCCTTGAGAGGAAATTGTTTCGCTGCTAGTGTAAGCCTGGTTAGCAAGGTTGCTTGCCAGCACTTACTGAACAGTACCCTTCCAAGGTGGCTTTCTTGGTGTGGAGTGAGCAATTCCAGCAAACCAGGACTCCCTGCCTTGAAGATCTGGCACTGTAAGGCATATGTTGGCAATGTGTTGCTGGATAGCTGCTTGCGCACAGAAATAACAAGGAGTAGTTGCATCCCTGCTGATAGGGATGCTGTTAGAGATATTTCTGGGTAGTGCTGAGGCCTGAAGCAGCTTGCTACAGTCCTGCATCTGTTAGGTGCACAAAGGCTCTGCCATGGCCTCGCATCCCTCTTGCGTGATGGGGCTGCGTCAGCTCATGTGGGCTGGCATGGCTTACAGAGCAGAGCACGTTCACACTCTGTGCCATGTAATTGTGGGGTTTGTTACTCAGATCTGGTTCCTGCTGTCTTGCTGAGACATGGTTCCTGACTCTTAGTGTTTGTGCTGTTTCAAGGAAAACATAAGATTTGCTTATGTTACTAGCTTTCATGCAGCCTAAAATAAACCGGGAATGCTTGTTATTCAATGCAGTGAATGAATCCCTGTCCTCTTGAATGTGGTGCTTGGCTACAGTGCACGCAGATGGGCTTTGTGAACTGATCCAATGCATGAATACCAGAAGTGGTGTGCTTCTGTGAAGAGCCTTAGGGCAGAGCTGAGGATAGTAGGGCCTGAATAGAATTCTTGTCGTATGCAGATGAAGTCTGGGTCTCTTTGGGCTGATGTTACACATAACTTGCAACTCTGCTTGGTTGCTTTGTTACCTTGCAGGAGGGGGTCTAACAGTCCTGAGATTGCAGTCTTCATATCACTGAGGTTCCTTCCAGAATCTGTCTACTCGCAAACAGAAACCTTTATTACAGTTCTAAAAGCAGAGAAAGGGAGAATGCATAAGAAGTTATAAACACCTACGGGAAAGATGGGGAAAGAACTGAAAAATATCCTGACAAAATCTCACTGGTTTTAAAAAGGAGCTCAGTGTGGACTTCCAGATTCACATGCTCTGTTTGCAAGATGTCACTTCCTAGATCTTTTGCCTCGAGACTTTTCCTGTAGTTAAACCAGGAATCACTTAAAAACAAATAATCAGCTTAACTGTTTCATTATAGCATTTAGCATTTGCAACCAGCTGGCTTGAAAATGTGTGTGCAAGAACAGCAGCTGTTCTGAACAGCATTTTTGAGAGGCTGAGGAGCTGATACCTTACTATTTGGCTAGAACGGCTTTTGGAGACACCCTACCAGTATCCTTGGGAGGATATCCCAAGGCCGAATATTGAATTTGGGTGGTAAAGTACAGAATATGGTTCAAGGCCCTGAGAATATTGGCACTTGGAAGAACCTTTGTATTGGTGTCAATGGCATGGAGAATATTGGCACTTGGAAGAAACAGAGTGATTGGTTGCATGTAATATTTGTCTATCCTTTGATATGCTTTATCAAAATATCAACATCAGTTCTTGGCAGCTTGGATGTTGGTAAAATAAGACTAGTTCTGATGTAAGGTGTGGAAGAATAGAGCTACTGAAATACAGCCCCTGAACCTGCTTGTGTTATAGTGCTTCTGTAGGGAGCTTTTCACTGTTCAGAAGAGTATTTCTTTCAGAAGCAGGGCAGGAGGCTGATGATTACCAAGCTATGAGTTCACACAGGTGGTATCTGACAGTGTAGTGGCACAGTCATTGCCACGAGCCACACCTCAATAATGTAATCATTTCTATGATAAAGCATGTGAGCTTTTGCAACTTGTAGAATTCTGCTTTCCCAACAGCTGAAGGTGGGTAAGCTTTCATTATTTCCCTTTTGTGTGATGGGCAAGTTGTATACTTAACTCTTTATCATCTCACTGTGAGCTGGATGAACAGACTTTGCACTGGCCTGATCAGCTTTTCTTGATAAAAATAAATCACAAAGTGTTTTTAAGACAGTTATTGTTAATTTTTTATGCCACTTAGTTATTGCTGATGATAAAATGAGAAGGGGAAAAAAAAACAACTCAAGGGTTTGAGTGTGTTTTCTAGTCACCTTCAAGTGGGAATCTACATCAACTCCACATCAATTGGGAAATAGTTGCCAACTAATGGTTTTAAAATAGTTATGATGAGTAATCTGCTCAGAACACATGTATACACTTCAGAGTGGTTTACTTTGATTAAAGCAAACTGTCAAATGCACAGTTCCACTGACTTCTTAAAATACTTTGTTGCCTGTCTCTCTCTTCATACATAAGCATGATATATCTGCTATGCTATGCTGCTCATATGCTTTCCCAAGGGTGCAATGGCCAGTAACAGTCTGAATTGGCAGTAGCCCAGGGCCTTTGGAGGATGAGATTTAAAACTGAGGTGCCAGTCTCAGTTCAAACCCTATAAAGACTCCAAATTTGTTCCTCCACGTTCATTTACAAGATTAGATCCTTGTATATGAAGGCAGTTGTGCTTGATGGCTCAGAGGGTCTGAAATGGCCAGTGCAAGACAAAAATCCTCATGTCTGTTGGAGCCCACCTACCCAGTGGATGTGTAAGTTGGGAGCTGGCAAACAGCTGCTTGTCTTCAGACAGTGTGCTTGTCTGTTTTTTCAAAGCAAAAGAAGGTGTTCAAAGAGACGTTTGCAGCCGTGGCTGTCTTCCTTATGGTCACCTGTGTACATCCCTCTGGAAATGCTAAATATAGCACCTCGTGCTGAAGTTTAAGCACATATATAGAAAGAAGGGAGTTTTATTTCAGCTGTTATGAAACTGCAGCTTACAACTGGTTTTTTTTTATTGAGATATATTTACAAGCAGTCTAGGGCATATGTTACTCCATGCTCCTCTCTGCGTGGCAAAAATTGTAGAGAAATGTGACTTCTGTAGCCATTCAGTAGGTTTTTCAGCCAGGCCTTCTTCAAGATGAAGAGTTTTCATTTTAAATTACCATCATTCATTTGAAACAAAAACAACGCCCCAAAAATTGTCAGACAAACCAACAGGGCTTTTTTGTACATTCACTAGCTCTGTCCAGCTTTATTATCTTAGCAGAAATTGGGTAAACAACTCCTGCAATAGCATGACACATTTAAAACAGTCAAAGCAAAGCTGCTTCAGAGCACATCACTTCTGTCAGTAAAGAGCAGAGCTACATTCTGGGTGTGTTGTCCCATGTACCTGTATTATCTTTTAGAGGCAGGTGAGAGAGGCTCCTGAAATAACAGCTCTGGTTAATCAAGCATTTCATAATCAAGGTATTTGACTCATCAGCTGTTGGGAATAGCAGCCCAGGTCCATTTTGCCTGTGGGGAAAGGGCTCCGTGGGAGAGGCTTCGTGAAGCCTTAACACAGTTCTGCCTATAGCTACATTCGTCTCTGTTTTCTCTTGTGGTTGGGATGCAGCATGGTGGTAGATTGGTTAAGCTTGGGGCATGAGGTCCTCTCCTAGGATGTTTTGTGGAGTTTCATGTTTCTTTTGCACAAAAAAGAGAAAGAGACCTTATTTTGGAGTGTTGCCACTGTGTCTGCTGAATCATGACCATGAAAACTGCTGAAGGGGGTCTGTGCTAAATAACAAGTGTCATTTGCCAATGGTTATTTTTGGTGGTTTCAATTACAATCCTCCTTTCTCTGAGAACCACACTGGTGTTTGTGTAAATGAATGCCAAATCACAACAGTAAAGCCACTGAGTACCCAAGCCAAATCTGAAGAAGAGTGGACACGTTTGCAGCAATGTTCTTAGCTCTTCCAGCCCATGAGCCTCAGCCTCTTCCTTGTGTAGGCTGGAAGCAGTCAGGGACATTTTTATTTAGGAGCAGTATCAGGAGGCTTAGCTTAGGGAAGAGGCAGCACAGAGGATGGAGCAGCGGTTAGGCTTTTCAGGCTTTGTCTCAGTGGGAAAGTATGAATGCATTCAATACTGTATTTGCACTCATGGCTGGCTGGAACCCAGCCCTGACCACAGTGCTTGCTGATGCTGCAGGGATTGCTTTGGATTTTAGCACATGGATGAAGGAGAAGTACTTCTGGGAACTTATTAGTAGCTTGGGGAGAGCAACCTTCTTTGTCTCCTTTCACTTTTCTCTTTGGTTTTCTACACCCCCCTCTCTCCCTCTCCGTCCCTTCTTTCAGCAAAATTCACTGTTTAGACATCTTGTGAATGAATGGTGGAAAGTCTTTGACTTCTGTTTTGAGGGTACGCCAGGAGTGACTAACATTCCTTAATCTGATTTTATTGCACATTCTTGTCTTGGATATGTTTTCTCTTTTTTCCCCTACCAGAAGAAGAAAACAATCCCTGATGCAAGTGGCTTTTAAGCTCTGTCTTCCTGTAGCTCCACATGTAGTTAGTTCTCTGTATCCATTTGGGAACTGACTTTGTGTATTGTTTTGTTTTCATGCAATAGATCTTTCTCCAGACTGTGACTTGAATAAAAGCAGGAGGGAGTTCAGATGCTGAGAGTCCCTGGTGTCAGCTGAGGCAGGCAGCAGATAATCCCAGCTCTGTTCTGTACATTCATTAGCATTCTAGAAATACCTGACATGTCTGTTTCCTGATTAGGAGATCTGTAGTCAAATGTTCATTTTCTCACAGGAAACAAAGTATTCAGAATTTCTCTGGAAAAATTTAGGAATGCCTTTCCGTGTACATAACTGTGGCTTTTTGTCATTTGCACGTGTTGCTGTTTGTTGGGGACCTCTGCATCCTGGTGAAGCTTCTGGCACAGAAACAAAGCAAACTATCTTGCTCCCTGCATCCCCATTAATTCCGATTTCTGCTTCTTTCTTTAATCGGCAGATGTGGGAGATGAGCTTGACAGGAGCTGAGAGACTTCAAAATGGTTTGGAGGGGAGGGTAGTGTAAGGAAATGTGATCAAAGTTGGCTATTATCGCTGAAATACGAGTGTTGCTATTGATGCTTGTTTACAGCTTGTTGAGTCTTATGTGCGTGTACAGTTTCATTTTATAGGCAGATGGCTTTTAAGAAAAATAATGACTTCTCAGTGTGCTTTCCTAAAGTGAAACACCACTTCCTTCCTTTCCCCCACGTCCCCCCCAAAGTGAGGTTTAAAGTGTACAGCTACCAGGAGGGCAGGATTCAACCAAAGACAAAATATATCCTTTTTGTTTACTAAATAATCAGCTGGCTTTGATTTTTTGGCTTAATTTAGTCCAAGTGCTTGGGGGCGGATAGATGGGAATGCAGTGTTGGGGGTGGAGACTTTCAAGGGAAAACTCAAGGAGTAGAAAATGAAAGTAGCAGAGGCTATATCCTCCGTCCAGGCTGGGGAAACAGCACTGTGGCACATGCTGTTGCTCATCAGTTCAAAGAATGAAGCTGTGATTCCCAAGGAAGTATATGATAGTTAATATACTCCTACTTAGGTAAACTTATGCTGCTTTATTTAGCTCTGGCAATGCTGGGTGTTTTTATTTGCAAAGTCCATGTTTCTTCCAGAGCTTGTGGTCAACTTCTGAGGCACTTATGCAGGTCGTCTGGTTTTTGTAGTTACCAAGGAAGAAAACTTTGACCTGCAAACACAAGCAGAACAAGTATCTAAGGACCTCATTGCACAGACAGTGGTACAGGCGTTTTGGCTGCTTCTGTGTTCTTTTGGCTGGACACGACCTGGTTTTGCTCCAGAAGCCACATAGTTGGGTTAGCGTGGTGCCAAGCTCAGATTCCTGTGCCTGGTGTCCGGAGCGGGCTGGGAGAGCAGCCATCCACGGTGGATGGGAGAGCAATGCCCTTGGCCTTGGTGCTCCTGGGGTAAACAAACACAACTATGTGTATTTTTCCCTGTGCTATGTCCTCTTTTTGGGTGAGAAAGTGAAGGAGGGGAACTGAAATGTGTGGCTAGCACCCGACATTCACTGTACTATAAACAGACACATGCTCTACTACACCTCAATTTTTTTAACGTGTGGTGCAAATAATTCTTTAGCAATGTTAATTCAGGTATTTGTCCACTAAAAAGGGTCGCTGGATAACAGTGAACAGATGCATGCTCTCCAGGGCCAGATTTCTCTGTAAGACTTTGTATGGGCTCCATCACCAAGCATTACAGGAAGGAGGAAGAGTGGTGGTTTCCAGAGGCTAACCTCAGTCCTTTAGTGATGACTCACAGCCGTGGGGCTCTGAGGAGTGGGACTGAAGGAGGCTACTGTTTGAGGGCAGAGAAACAAACCCTCCTGAAAGCACAGGGCTCTGGCTTGGTTACTTACACTGTTTTCCTAGATTTCAGTCCCCTTTTGCATGTACCCAGTTGCCCTGATCATCGCTTCTTGACGCAGCTGGGGAGAATGAGGCAACTTGCTGTTATTCCTGGGAGCATCAGTGACTGGGGTGCTGGAGGGACAAGATGAAATGCCAGTGTGTTGAGGTAAAACTGCTTCTGAAAAGGAGGAAAACCTATTTGCTGAAGTTTTTTCCACTTATACCCAGTTTCCTGTAGTACAGCAGTTCTTTGCTTGGCAAGGTCGTTTATATTGCTATTGCAGTAAGGCTTATAAGACTTTGAATTACAGTATGCATGCTAATAAGAATTTATTGTTTTTTGCCCTTGAAGTGAACAAAGCCACTCCCACTCAGTATCTTCAATCCTAGAGAAAAGCACACTGTTCCCATTGTGCCTTCCTCTCCCCTTTCCCAGGCACTTTTCCATGCTGAGAGAAGTTGCTGCAGATTGACTGTGTAGTTTGTGCAACCTGTTCCCCCTACTGCCAGAAGTGTAACCCATGCTTGTCTTTATGCTGGCAAAGGTGGATCTTTGGAAAACTGGGGTGGACATGCATGTGGGATGAAAAAAGTATACGGTCCTGTATTAAGCTGAGACAGCAACTGAAAGCCTCAGGAGTGTTTTGACTATTGCTTGAAGTTCTTAGAGGCATATGGGGTCGGGGGGGGAGGAAGAGGAATTTACATTTTCTGCCAAAACTTCCCACAAGTTACAATCTCCTCTTGAAAGAGAATGTATTATATAGGACCAAACTGGGCTTTCAGACTTTGCAGCCTAGCAAACCATCCATCTTTTTTAGACCTATGCCCGTGCATAGCAGTGTCCCAGAAGACTGATGCAAACTGGTATAATACCCATTTTTTGGGGGGGGATTTCCTCAGCTGGGGGGCTACTGGGTTAGCAGAGTGGCTGCTGCCACCTCTCCTACTCCACCAAGTAAGCGGTCTTATCTGGACCCTCCATGCCAGTATACTTGCCTTGGCTACTGGTTCCCTCCCTGCTGCAGCAGCAGCCTAGCACCTAGCCGGTGTAATGGCCTTGTGTTCCTGCTCCCTCACTGCTTCAGGGTTTGATCCACCTTGGGGATCAGTCCTCCAAGTTGGGGAGGCCACTTCAAAAGTAGCTGTAAATGCTGCTCTTCAAGTCAGCAGTTTCATCCAGTGTTGACAATGGCAAACTAGAGAACACCACAGAAGAATATACTGCAAAGACAAATGTGGCGGGATGCATTCACAAGAAAAACCTAGCACACTAGCATCTGAGAAGCACTTTGGCTCAAGGGGAGCCTCTATTTAATGTGCTGTGTTCTTTTTTTGCTGTTAGCCCTTCATTTCGGGAAAGAAAGGTCGAGGTGAACAGCAAGAAGATGCAGAGGCTTAGAGGCTTAGGAAACTTTTCCTTCTATTTTCCCCTAAATTAAACAGGTAAATTGAGGGAGGAGAAAATAGGCCTGACGTTGTTGGGGTAAAGATGTTGGAAGACAGATAGACCTGCTTTTAATGTTTTGATTTGGATCAGGAGGGCACTTCTGAAGTTAAGCCTCCTGATTCTTCCCATGCCTGCCCTGTGTGCTGTCTGGCATTGCAGAGCAGCATCAAGGCATGCAAGCTGGGTTCCTTCTCCCTAAAACAAAACCAGAGGCTGCATTCCCAAAGCCCACCTTGCTCACTTAATGTGATGGTTGTTTGGTCTGTTGCAGCAGGCTTGGTCTGAAGTAGAAGCCTTTTAAATCTTTAATCTAGATGTTGAGATCTTCTGTATCATTGTCTGGTAGTTTTTGTTCCAAAAAGACATAGTTTAGACACATGGTGCAGTCTGCTGTGCATCTTGGAGGTGGATCTGCCCACCCTTTGCCCTCTGTGTGTCTGGATGACTTTGGTTTTGAACACGCTTGATCTAAAGGGCCTCTGAAGTCCAAGCCTACCACTTGCCTCTGGTAGGCTGGCAGGTTGGAAAATGCAAGTGAACTTGTGCAATGCTGTTGTCCTTGGATTATGATTCCATTGCTGCAATCCCAAAACCATCCATGTAACTACTTGCTTACTGTTAAAACTGCAACCCCAAAGCTGCAAGTTGTGGGGGTTTTGGGAGAACAAAAGAAAGAAGAGTCTATTCCTTCTCCCATGCAACATCTGGAATTGACTAAGATGGGAGAGGAAGGAGTATTATTGACTGATATGAATAGTCAATAAATAAAATCTAATCTGAATTAAGGATGCAGTGTCCTAAATGACACATGCCTCATATAAGCTCATTGTGCTGTATGTTTGGTTTTGGCCAGCTCTGTAAGGAATTCTAACTATTAACCAGCTATTAATTGCCCTGTGTCTATGTGGTTGGGATGTGCTCCTCACACAGGAGAGAGCAGTTCCGTAAAGGTTCACTCACTAGTCATGTTTGGAACCTCCAAGGTGTCAGTGATCCTTACACCCTCAGGGTGTTGGTGGAATGATACAGTTTTGCAGCTCAGTGACTTGGTCTCTTTCACAGGGCTTTTTGTGAGTCCATTTTTAACTTGCACTCTTTGTTTTGCCTCTTCTTGGGGAGCTTGCTGCATACAGTGGTTGTTGGCCATGCTGTGCTCTGTTCAGGTATGCCAGATGTTCACTGTGAAGTAGCTGAGTGTGAGAAAAGCCTCCATCTTTGGTGGCTAGACTGGTTTTGGCACTGATGATGATTTCATCTTTCAGCTATGCAATGTGTCTGAGACTGGGTTGGCTGGAGACACACCTGAGTAACTTCAGTTGTGGAGATTATTAAGGAAAAATGCTCCCCCTCTAGTTATAATAAAACTTCTGCCATCCATTTCCTGAGCCTTACCGGCTCTGAGTGAGCTGTTATGATAGGGCACTTCTTAATTTTATTTTTTTATTGCTTTCTCCCTTGTTTGACCAGCACTTGATGCCAGCATTACAGGATCAAGTTAAGTTCAGAAGACCTAGTTTTGCTGCCTGCATTTGAGGGAAGGAAATAGTATGCTACTCTGTCCTAGAAAAGGAAATCCTTCTTGGATCAAGGCATAAAAACTTGATTCCATTTAAACATGGCATGTTATAGCAGGAAAGGGCTGGAGTGCCTTGAACTTGCTTGGGTTTAGACTCTTTTTGTTGTCCAGGCCAGTTTCTGTTAACTTCTTAAAATGTTCTTTGCTGGAGTTCACTTGTGTTGGAAGCTGTTAACCTCATTGATCTTTGTATCTAAGGCGGCAGTCATAAGGCATGAGGAGTTCACAGCAGACTCTTGACTGCTAGGCAGAAGAGCCTCAACAGCATATTATGAATCCTAAGGTTTAAGATTAATTCAATCTGAAATTAAGGTTGCTTTGTGTTACGACCTTGTGACCACCTGCACTGGGCTGCACCTAATTTATAGTGTATACTTCTAATCCCCACTTTTAAAGAAGCATTTCCTGGCTGTTGCCCCCATCTCAGGGCCTGTGGGATCTGGCATCAAGCACTGTTTGTGTTCACATATGGGGGTAGAAGGAAAAAGTGTGGAGCTCATCCTGCTTAACAGTATCTCTTTTTCTGCTCCTGAGCCAGATGCCTTTGCATGTGGCCTTGGGTGCCAAATCGTATTTCAACAGGCTGAATAGAAGGATTAGTAAGAGCCAGCTATTGGCAGGAAGGCATCTTACTGTCAGTGTGATGGCATGAAATTGATTGGATAGGTACAGCTCTTGCATCTTACTGGGGAACTTTTTTTAGCTCTGTTAATCACTGTGGGAAATCTGGAATGAAATACTTGAAACTTCCCCATCCCCCCTAAATTAAGGCTAAAATCCTGAGATTCTTGGTTTTGTTTTTAGTGACTACTGTATTGAATAAATAAGGACCCTGCCTTTAAAAATGCAATGGGCTTCTTCTGTCCTGGTGTCTTGACTGAGGCTGCCAAAAATTTCCTCATTCAAACTCTGAAATAAAGTTGCAGTCTTGCTGCATGAAAATCAAGCACCTCATGGGCAGCAAGGTATTCAGGGATCTGAGATGTCCCCAGGAAACTGCTTACAGTTAGAAAATTCATCTTCCTTGTTCACTCCCTTGGTATGCACCAGTTTCCATGGCAGGTCTTTTGGGGTGGCTGCTGGTGCATGTTAGGAGTTGTGCATTTCTGGTGCCTGATAAAGATTGTGCAGCAATGTGTTGCAGAACTCTTGACCTTAGCCAGCAGGCAGCATGGCTGCGATTCGATTAATTTGGTACTGCAAGTTTTGTCAAGATAAGAGATTAAAGGAATTTTAAGATGGGTCTTCAGATGCCATTTCAGTAGAGTAGGTAATGATTGGTTGTCCTGATGTTTTTACACTGTAAATCTGGCAGCATGCTTTCCCAAGGTAACTTATTCGTAGTCTGTGTATGCTCTGTAAGACAAGTACTTTTATATCCTACATAGGAGTAAAATAAGCTTGAATAGGCTGATTAAGGTAGGACTATGGTAAAGGCAGTGACTAAGGTGGAAAAGCAATGGGTCATTAATGTGTGGGCTCTCTTTAAAAGAGCATACTGTTTTTCAGCATTCTTCCATTGTGCACATCAGGGTGTTCATCTTGGTTTGCAGTTATCAGTGATTTTCCCCTTAGATAAGTGACCAGTAGCTGAGCTGTCAGGCAAATGATTTCATGCCTGCACAGCCTGGGCTGGGCACCTAAAAGAGAACCAAAAACATTATGTGGCTGCTGCATTTCATAACTGCTGTAAAACAGTCACAGTGGGGCTTTTCCTTTCCAAAATGTCAAGACAATAGAAGTATTTCTTCTAAAGAAAGAACAAATGGAGGAGGAAGGCTCTAATTGCCCTTTAAAAACAAAATCCCTATCTTGCTGTGCTGCTTCTGGTCTAAAATTAAAAGTTAGATTAATCTTTGAAGCAATGTAAGAATCTCTGAAGTGGCTTTCCTCTCTCCACCCAGCACGTGCCTGGGTTTCCCACTTGCTTTAGGAGCAAACCTTTCCTAGGGATAACCTGAATTTTGTTTGTTGCTGCCAGGAGCAGTGAGATGGATTCAAATCTGGGGAGGTGAGGGGAGCAGCACACTGATCTCCCTTCTCCTTCTTCCAAAACAAACAAGGGTTGGATTTTTATTAAAACCACGGCTAAGATTTGTTTCTTAAATGAAAACACATGCTTTATTGACTTTTTAAATCGGGTCTAGCCCTTTGAGTCATGTTCTCTTGTTAAGTGTGCCCTTCCCCCTGTCTCTCTCAAACCACTTGCAAGTGGAGTTTAATAAAGAGTATGTTTTTATGTTTTTATAGTAAAGAGGGAGGAGATCAGGCTCCAGTTGCTCTGCTAATGAGACTCTTCAAGGAAGTCTATCCCCAGTGTTCATCTCTGTTTCAATTACTTCTATGATAGCTCACCTTCCCCCATGCCTTGGCAGAAGGGCAGCTGCATCACCAGCAGGAAGGAGATGAGATGCTAAAGCTGTTCTGATGTTTTCATTATTGATTTTGGCAATACTGCTCCTTCCATCCCAGACAGCCCTCTGCCTTCCTTCAGCTGTTGCCTCTGCTGAAAGAAGAAAGCAGCTTTCCCCTGGCCTGCTATTTATGAGGAAGGGAGAATTCAGTTTTGCTTCATCTTATTTCTGGCTTCACTGTGAAAATGCCTTTGCTGGCTGATGATGGAATAGGAGCAAACAGGATTTCATGTTTGAAACATCCAAATGAATGGTTTCCTATCCTTGCTGTGGGACTTAGTTAAATGCTGTATGGGCCTTTGAAAACCTGTTCACTGGAACTCACTCCCTTGCAGGTCTGACTTAGAGCAGTAGGTGTTAATCACTAGTTTCCCTCTGACTCTAATGCCACTTTGGTTTGATGGTTTTGGCCATTGTTCCTGCTTGCTGTCATTTATTATGTACGTCTCCTCAGCACGTTGAGCCAGGCTGTGACTTCCACAGATGTAGGAAGTAGGTTTCTCAGTGCAGTAGGTTTCTCAGGCTTTCATTTCTTCACAAATATGCCTGTGCTGGCAAGATGCAAGCCGACCATCACTGTGGTCTCACAGAACAGCTGTCTTTTTAATCGCCTCACTCCTTTTAACTAAGGGGCTTTCTGCTGATGTTGGGATCTGGAGGAGGCCAGTGGCAAATGTTATGAAACGTCTTCGCCTCACTGCCTGCCACAGAAGAAATATTGGATTCTGATGATGTGAAGCTGTGGCTTGGTTTTTGTGTGTGTTTGGTTTTTCTCTCACACTTGGAGTCTTAGCAGACTGTCCTTGCTGGAAACCCAAAGAAAAGTGAGTGGCTGGAGATATCTCACTACCTCTTATCAATAGAACATCGATGCTTTCAGTAAGTCTCATAGAACAGTAAGTGGAAAAAGGCATCTAAATGGCTTCACAAAACCACCCTATAATGTTGAGTGTAGTGGTGTGGAAGACTGGACACATACTCAGTGAAATGCCATTGAAACCTGAAAGCTTGCAAACACCTTCTAGCACTACTGCTTCTGAGGAGGAGGTGTATGAGAGAGGCTTGTGCTGCTACTGGGTGTGCTGTGCCTGTCTGGGGAGTTGTTGGAGAATTTTGTGCAAACAGGAATGAACTACAACAAGCACTAAATCAGTTTAGCATCTTGGCTACTTTTTTCAGTTCCTGAATACTGACATACAGCTATAACTACATCTTTACAGATGTATTCTTCTATGCCATAGTGCTGGAGTTAACCACACATGGGAAATGCTGCTCTGATGACGATAGAGCAATTTTGCCAGAACTAAGAGTTGGGAGTGTGTATTCATGGAGTAACGTGGCTGAGCTTGGGCAGACACTCACTGCAAGGAGGTAGGTCAGTTTGGTGGTGCTGACTCAAATAAGGCTTGTTTGGAATCTGTATTACTCATTTTAAAAAGCTGTATAAATCGGGTGACTTTTATAGTGAATGCTTTCCGGCCCTGGCTACAAGAACAGTGGGAGAGGAGTGAGAGGTCTGATTATTGGTAATCAACCAGCTGCTAATGAAGTATATTCTCAGTTTCTCAAATTATGCAGAAGAATTTTTATGTGGGTTGAAGCCAGTATCCAAACTTGAATGGGCATGTTTTGAAGGCTAAGTGTTAGGTACAGTTGTACTGGAATACCTTATAGCAAAGGTAGGGTGGAAGATCTTTTGTCTTAATTACCTAAACAAGCTTAGGCTGAATATGTTTTCGTAAGGTGGTGTCTTTTTTTGCAGGATTAAGTCTGTAACGTGGTGTTAGCTGGCTTTCATTCCCTGGGAAGTGAGTTGACCACCTCTTCTGGATTGCTAGGGTTGTGGACAGAAGACATCCAAACATGCATAGTAAACTAATGGTGATAGTTCAGCATTTAGTTCTCACTCTGCTGTTCCACAGAATGGTTCTGTGAATTATTCTCTTTTGACAGAGCTGCGTGACTTGTAAGTTACCTGTAGACTCAGTGCATCCTTCCTTCAGCAGCTGCTTGTTTCATAGGCTGCAGCTTAGCAATCACCACTCCTGAAGAGGAAGGGATGTTTTGGGGGAGTCCAGTGTAAGTGGTAATATGAAGGGAGTCAGCAACGTGGCGCTGGTTATTCAAAGGAAAGGGAGATAAGAATAATTCCAGGCAGCAGTGTGGTATGTGGGCATTTTGTACTCCTTGGCTTTTCCCAAACATAGTTGTTTCCACCTCTTCCTATGTTGCCCCTGCCCATATCTGTGACTTAGTTTTGACTCCTGTCTGTAGAGAGCTTGTTAGTGTCATCCTTTATTTCCTGTCCTTTAAATCACTTCTGGAGTTCTGTAAAGTGCACACGCACACACAAGTGATTGATAAGCCTTTAGGTTACAGAGCAGCTTTTACTTCCACTTCTCCCAAGAGACTGCAGTGTGGTTTTGGGCCAACCCTGTTCTTGTTCAGACATCTCATAACATGTCTGTCAGGTGTGCTTTCTTTCCCTCCCTCTCCTGTTTTTCTTGATAGGTGCGTGAGATCATCTTTTACCACCACCCCCACCACCCTTTTCCCTCCTACCCACACCTGATGTGTACTGTGCAGATGGAGATTTTACTCTGTGGTCTCATCTTTGCAGGGAGAAAGAGTTCTTTACTGGGTGCAGCACTGCTGCTGGCTCAACCTCCTGTCTCCTCTGCCTTTAGTGCTGTTTTTATGCTCTGCTGTACAAGTGAAGCTGTAAAACTCAGTGACTTAAACTGCTGACAGGAGAAGCGTAAGGAATAGCCATGAAATGGCTTTAGGGTAGGGTCAAAGTTTGCTTGGCATGTGTTGCTGGGTTATAGGTGCGGTGTCTTTTCTGGTTTTAAGCAGTACTCCTGCCTTTCAAGCAGCACTGAAGTGGGGTAGTGTACCTCCTGCCCTCTTGTAAGTTATGCTCAGTCTTCACAAAGTCACCCATACATGATGTGATAGATTTATCCCTGCAGGCTAAAGAGCTTACAAAGGTCTGTTCCTTGAACACATACACAGACTGCCCACCTGTCTGCAGAAAGGAAAGTGTCTCGAGGAGGAAGTGTTTTGGGTCATCCTTGTTACCTCAAGCAACCCACCTTCATGGAGTAGGGGAGCTTGAAGTAACTGCTGTGTAGAAGTAATTGTCTCTGCTGTTAAGAAGCTGATGACTCCTGAGAAGCAGAAGGGGTTTTGAAGTCCAGTGAGCTTCATGGCATTGTGGAGTTCCACCGCACTATATGAGTTAATGGGCCCAAACTGGCCTTAACAAGCAGAATTTAATGATTAATCCAAGTGCTGTGTTTCAAACCTGGCTTAGTGAGAAACTGGCACCCTCCTTGAAGCATGCTGAGGCACAAAGCAGGAGGAAGATCACAAAAGATTAGGCCCAGACTGTGAAGACTTGACCAACAACAAAAGCCAGAATTCACTGTAATGATAGAAAATAGATAAATCTCTGAAAGAAAATACTATTTTTATTCTGCAACTTGACAGCATATAGGACTGTAATAGTTAAATGATGAAGCTCATAAAGCAGGTCCAGCTGCAGCTCCATTGACTTCAGTAGTGATGATGATATATGATAGCTGATTATGTGGTCCTGTAAATCGAGGTCCAGCTTTATAGATGCCTGAAGCTAGAGTTTTTAATGTATCATTTGAAGATAAAAACAAAAGCTTTCTTTTTCTAGAAGAGAAATTAAAAGGTTTTGGTGTCAGGTTGGAATGGGGTTTTCTGCCTGAATACTGTCTTCAGTGGAAAGCGAGGAGGATACAAATAAATTAGCCATTTGTCTCTAGATGGTGTGAATTGTGAACTTTTTCTTTATTTACTTCCTGGAGTCTGCATTTGGGAAGGCATATCTCAGACTGAAGTGAGATGACTGAGGAAACTTACTTTGAGAGGACCTCTGTAAATAGACTAGTCTTTAGCAATGATTTCAGTTCCTTCCTCTCCCAAATGAATTTCTGCTTTCCTCAGTGCTGGCTGCAGTGCTCTTTCTACCTCATGACCCTCTTGTTTTCTTATCTTCTCCTGTGGCCAGCCTTCTAGGACTGTACAGACTTTGACCCTTCCAAATGCTCTTAGTGCTTCTTTTTGGTAATCAGTGCTCCTTGTAATGTAGTCATCACCTCAGCACTATCCCCTGCCATTCTTCACACATACCCCCCCCCCCCCCTTTTCTGCTCATTTTGATTCTTTCTTTTTTCCCCTTTGTGCTGCTTTAAGTATCTCTGTTACTGAGTGTCCATGACAGCCTTTGGCTCTCTGCGTGTACACTGGACTACTGCCTTGTACGCCTCTGCTGTGAAATCCAGATTCTTTTGAGTGGATATCTATAAGCCTGACAGTCTGAAGAACAAGCTGTTCTTGCTTCTGTTTTTCTGGAAGACTTTTACTTAAGTAGCCACTTTTTTAGTGAGGTCAGCAAATGCTCAGATGCTTTCTACTCCTTCCACAGTAGCACTTAACCCTGCTTTCATCTGCTGGCTCATCACAATGGCTTTGTTGTCCTCCATCAGTGACACTGGCCAGAACGTACACATTGCTTTAAGCTCCTGTCAAAACCTCCTAGGACAAACAACCCTGTCTTTTATCTACTCTTTCTCCAGATCTCACTCAATGTCAGATGTAGATCTTGCCTTCCTTTTAGAAGATGTCACTTCAACATTTGACCAGGTTGTCGAAGTGAGCTGTGGCACTGTTCTCTTTCCAGGTCCCTCTGCTACAGCTGAAGTATCTCGCTGTCAGTTCTCTGCGTTTAGAGCAGAGGTTTATTTACAGGGTTATAGCCCTGTGTTTGGACACTTGAGAGTTTACATCCGTGAGTGCTAAATCCACAGGCTAACTTTCCTTTCATGCTAGAAGGCTGTGTGCAGACAGCAGTCATCCTTTTGGAGCAAGTTGCTGGCCAGTAACAGTAGGAGCAGTGTGTGTCATGCAATCAGCAATCTTTCCTTAAAGGCTTTTTTCTGTGCAGATATATCCATACAGAGTTAACTGTCCCTCTGATGTTAGCCACATGGCCTACCTTCAGGGAGTACTTGCAGAGCTTTTAATTATCTGTTGCTCCAGCGTGTCTGTGGACACATACGTTTCTTTTCCCAGGAGGAACTTGATAAGGCCAGAAGTTCTTTACTGTCCTTTTGATCTGGGGCTCCTTGAGGGCTGGTAGAGAAGTTTCAAGAATTCATTCTGAAGCCAGGACACATGGACAGCCAGTTACTAGCTCACTATCATTGGGATTTTTGTTAGTGATCCTTTAGATTTCTCCTCAAGTCCCTTATCTCCAAAGCAAAAGTCATTAGTTTATTTCCTGGCTGCTTTCCTCAGTAGCTCCTTCAGATGTGGTGTCTGTATAGACAGGTGATAACATCCATAAGATTGCTGATTACTGTAAAAGCATATAGAAGTAGTTGACACAGAGCTATCATACACATTTGACTTTAACAGGCCTCTCTTGACTTGAAAAGAATCCTTTCCAAAGCAAAGTCTACAAAATCAGACTTGGAACAGTCTAGGCTCAGGCTTTTGAGCTAAGACGGCATAGGAAATATTTACCTCTAAGGACCAGTGTTTTCAGCCTGTGCTGTAACTTCTCGGTCCCGAATTAGTAGCCTTCTGCTATAAAACTGTACATAGACTGCATGAAATAATCCCATACTTCCAAATACTTAAGTGTTGGTTTTTTTTTTTTTTTGTCATCCCAGGAACTTCTTAGGAAGGGAGCAGGAGGATAGTAAAGTGAGAACTTAATAATTACATGGTAGTAATTTTGAGAGAGGGCTGGCTGAAGGAAACCTTTCCTTATTTAGCTAGGAGAACTGAAAAGAACCAGTTAATGCATTTAGTATACCACAGTCAAAAAAAGGCTAAGGTGTAAATAATTTTGTAAATATTGGTCTGTGGAACTGCTGGCACCATTACTGCTATTTCATTAACCTGATGAATCCCAAACCTCTAGGATCCCACAGGGAGAGGCCAGAAGCTATAGTCAGTGACCTGCAGGAACTAGCAATGACTTCCTCCCAGTTGCTCAGAGGCTGTCTAGGAGGAAGTACTTTTACTTGGACACAAACCTCTCAACTTTAACTGGAGAAAGGTACAGCAGTGGGTTTTGGCATGCTGTAACAATCCTGAAATCAAGCTAGGGTCATGCCATGGCACAGCCTATGGCAGCCTGAGAAGGTAGAGAAGGTAGCCCAAGTTTGTAGTGCGAAGCACGTATATTCATGCTGGAATTCCTTATGGATAGAATCTGTCATTCCAGCAAAGCTGCCACCAGGCTGACTGTGGTCTTCATAACTCGTGTCTGGTTTTAGCCCTTCTTCAGAACTTAGCAGTATCTATACGTCTTTCCTGCTGCCTTTCAGGTGTGTTTTCTGTGCTGCTTTTCTCCCCTTGGTTGTGGAAACAGCAGAGTTTTCATACTGAAAGTCTCTTCGCGTCCAAAGTTGAACATAAAGCTGAGGTGGGCCTTCCCTGGTCTTAGGTTGCCTCTTCATAAGCAGAATCATCCATCAAGTTCAGTCAAGGCAAAGCTGCTTTTTGAATTAAATCCAGATTCTTTAGGCCTGTTCTGCCTAGTTGGAAACTGAAATGTTTGATACAGTGTGTCCTTCTACCAGATAGTAGTGGGCCAAAACAAATGAAAAGGCATAATTGAACATTGTGAAATGCATGTTCATATGTATGTATGAACATGAAAAAAATACATATTTCATATACATATATGTGAAAATATTGCATTCTTTTTACAGGAAAGATTTAAAGATTGTTTACAAACCAGTACTTTCTTTGCAAGCACTCCCTTGGGCTTGAATGATCTCTATGTTGTGTTTAGAGTTTGAAGACTCAATGTACCAAAAATGTTGATGCAGTCCCTGCTGTGAAGAGCTCTGCTGGGAGAGACTAGGCAGGAAGGGCTGTTGTATGAGCAGAGTGAATCAGACCATTGGTGGTTCACCTACCAATGGATGTGTTTTTTACTGGTGTGGTGCTTTTTTTCCCCTCTCAACCTTTGTGTTGTGTGGAGCTGCTGAAGTGCTGCCTGTATTAATACAATCAGCAGTAATAAAAAGGAGTTTGCTTATCAGCCTGGAGCATCCTGGGCAGCCTAGTTGCTTGTCAGGATGAAAGAGTGGAGGGTGGAGTTTAGTTAGCAAAGATCAGGTATGTCCATGGGAAGCTGGCAGTGGAGGGCTCAGAGAGGGCCTGTTGGGTGGGTTTGGCAAACGTGCGCTATCAGTGTGAATCTGTGATCCATGAATAGCTAGAATTGATACCTGCTTTGTATGTATTCCAGCTCTGTAATGAGCCAAATACTGTTCCAAGGGTCTTGCTGCCCTTGCTTGTGAGAGATGTGGTGACAGTCTGAGCAGGTGTGCTCCTCTCTCCCAGCACTGGGTAGGAATCTGGCTTTTATTTGGGAGTGGGAATGCTGATGAGAAGACCCAGTGTGTCTTCCCCTCTCTCAATTCTGCAGTGATAAACTGCTGAGAGTGGGACAGAGCTGTGCTCAGAGTTCTAGAGCATGTGGAAGCCACTTGTACATGCTATAGGGTGTTCCGTATGTTCTTCTCGCAGCGGCAGTCCCAGCTTTGCCAATATTATTTGATTCTTGAACTTCAGACTGTGGTGACTCTTTGCGTGCATTTATATATGGTCAAGTTTGAGTTGCAGGTACAATGTACCTTTTAGTGAGCCAGCATCCAGCTAACAGCTCATGATTTAACTGGAAGGAGACCTGTAAGGGTAATATAGCATGTCTAAAACAGAACATACAAAATCAAGCTTGTCCTAAAATAAAATGACAGCTCAAAGCTTTTGTAAGCTGAAGTCTCTGCATTCCTGGCAGTTTATTATCAGAATCTGTATAGCAGTTTGGGCCCTCACAGTGACATTGGGAGTGTAATAGTGTAACATGGAATACATCTTTCTGCACAGATGTCCTCTGAGAGGGCAGGACCACATCTCTCTTATGCTGTCATTTCCTACCCTAAACAAGCATTGAGCAATGTTTTCCTGCATTTTCCATTCCTCTCATGTTGGCTGCAGCTCACATTTTGCAATGATTCTTCACCAATACACTTTAGGTTGGTGTTCTAGATAAACGTATGTTAATGACACAAATTGGTGTGGTATTTCAGGTGTTAGCTTTTAATTGGCAGTCCCCTCCCAAGTTAAGTTTTCAAGTCTAACAGTAAACAGGAATTCCTCCATGTTCTGCACGCCACTGACAGCATGACTTCCTCTGATGGAAATTAAAGGATGCGATCCAGCATATTTTTTACATTAGAGGTGCTGACAGGTTATAACACAGTGTGTAAATTTAAAGAGCTAGAATCTCTTGGCTGTGTTGCTGGCAGAGGGTGACAGCGGATGGGACAGAGCAACAGCTTTCACGCTCTATTAGACATGTGAAGAGGGGAGAATGTTGGGGGGTGGGAAGAGGCCTGATACAGTTTATTGTTTGGTTTTAGTGGTGTTTTGGGTTGTTTGGTTTCTTTTTTTGGTTTGGTGTTTTGGTTTTGTTTTTTTTTTTTTTTTTGTTTTGGTTTTGTTTTTTTTTTTAATGTGGCCTTCACTATTAGAACAATTGAGAGAAATTATCAGTATTGATCTTGTGTAAATTCACAGAAACAAAAGAACTTCTCCTCCCTCATTCTGAATCATTGTGCTTCACAATGCAAGAAGTCTGAGCTTTCTTGCTGTGCTTGGCTGCCTTATCTTGCCCCTGGACTGTGAGGCTTGATACAGAAGTTGCATTTGGAAGTGGTGAAAACTTGCAGTAAGCAGCAGAGCCCGCAAAGCCCCCTGTGAAAGGAGCTGTCATTTGTAGTTTCAGCTTGTTGCAGTGGCAGAACTTGCTGTGCAAATGTTGCGCCTACACCAAGTTCTCAAACTTCGCAAGGTACTGCTATTGTAAATGCTTTAGCAATATGGTCTCTTGCATCCGTTTATCTCCATTGTAACACAAGTGATTTCTTGAAATGGATATAGTGAGAGTACAAGGGCAGGCTTTTTTTGAAGAGTCTGCAAATATTTGTGGTTGGTGATGTGTGTGCTGCCAGCTGTAATATCTGCATGAGCAGCTATAATACAATCTGCCATAGCTGCAAATGCCAGTTAGGGACACTTCGTGTGCTGCTCCAGGCACTGGTACCTCAAAAATGGAAATTCTACAGCAGATTTCAGAAAGCTGTTTTCTCATGAGAAGAAGTGACCCACAAGTCTCGTTAACAATGTCTTTGCAAAGGCACAGTTTCTGTCGGCTTAGAAAATAAGGATGTTTAAAGTGCTCTGCTGAGGGGGCAACAGAGACCTGGTGTTTTATGAGAAGAACATGAAGCTCTGTTGCAAGGCTTTCATTTTGTGTTTTGGGGCTTGAATTGTTAAAAACCTGTGCCACCTTTGTGCCTGTTAACCATTGGCAGCTGATAGGGCAGAGACTATGCGCAGTTGAAGAAGATAAAACCTGAGGATTAAAGCATCTTGGTCAAACTGTTGGACCTTATTTTCATGTCTGCTTACGGCATCTATAAATTCCAGAGGAGAAGAGGGAAGCGTTTTAAGACGGGGAGAAGATGACAAGATGTCGCCTGCTTTCTGTGTAGTAAAGGGGTTTGCATCCTCACTGTTTGCAAATCACTTTGAAAATAAGCCATTGTTGCATGTGATCCTTGTTCATCAAATGTCCAGCATGTACCTTTTAGAGGGCGTTTCTGGTAATGAAGGCAGTCAGCACACTGTGGAAAGAATAAATCCTCTGAGGATAATGGATCTGTTAGAATTAGAGAGGAAAACCAGCTTAAGGACCTTCCTCAATTAGCACACTTTCTCTCAAGTGACTGGTGGTATTCTCACGGCTTCTTAGCCAGCCTTTAGCCTGATGTTCTTCTGAACTGTAAGCCTGGCTCTTTGCTGGTCCCCTCACTGTCTGCTTAAAGGTTATGATAATGCATCTCTATTAGCCCTTTTTGAAAGGAAACTTTTAGCAGGAAATGTGAATAAGCCACATGAAGAGTTTATTTGGAGTGAAGGAAGACTTCCTTAAGTACGCTGCTGTGCACCTTTAGCACTGCTTATCAGGCAGGTGGCAAAGGTGTAAATTGCTAGAGGTTATGTAGTAAACAGATGTGCCGAAAGCCCTTAATTCCTGTTTATTTTTACATTTAGCTAGTGAATAGTTGTCATTGTGTACTGTATTAAGCATCTCATGTGACACATAAACAGCCCTTTTAATTAGTCAGTCTCTCATTTATTGATACCTTCCTCAAAGCTTAGTTTGACCAGTACAGAATGGGTTTGGGTGGATTTTTCCCCTTTTATGTTTTCTCTTGTTCTTTCTAACTAGCTTGCTCACACCTTTCACATTCTTGATGCTAGTCAGCTGTAGCTTCAGAAAGGCTGTCAAAAGTTGCTCAGACTTGCAGCTCTCCATCCTGTTCTCTATGCTGAGCTGCTCTGGTTACTGTGCCCATGGGTGCCCTGTGTCACCACACCTGGCTTCCATTTGTGAAGGCCTCCTTCAGCTGGATTTTCTCCACATTCCTCCTGCTACCCAGATTGAGAGAGCAAGGTGACAACTGCTCTGGCCTCATGCCAAATGCATCTTCAGTGTTCAAACCTGCTGTGCTAAAAACCATGCAGAGGTCAGACAAGGGCAATACAGGTATCCAAAAGGACTCACAACTTGGTGTGATCCTAATATCTGGTATTTTTCTTAAGCAACTGGGATAATTTCTAGAGGTCTCTTAATTTTCAGGCATGCTAAACTGTAAATTACTTCTGAATTGAAAGTTTTATGACTAGTGAATTGGAGATTCCCTGTTGGCCATACTTAACTAGAAGTACTGAGGCACAAACTTGTTTAAGCTGGTAAACATAGCTGCTGCCTCACCAGTTGGTGACATTATTTCCTTCTGGATATTCCCTGTTGGCTTCCAGATCACTGCCAAGGTATATAGAGTGACTCACTTCTTGTAGTGCTTCCAAGATGGAAATTCTTAAGTCTAAGCTTGGAGGTGACAATAGTAATATTTTTTTACTTACTTGATAGGTTAGTGGTTGGGGTGAGCCCAACGGTGACACATTCATATCCAGTAACTTGCCAGCTAGCAACTGCCTCTTGCATGTCAAGTGGGTTTCTGTGGGGCTGGAAAATGTTCTCAGACAGCCTTGTAGTTTTAGGGAGGTTTTTATGTTGAGCTTCATCAGAAAGCTCCCATTGTAAAGGAGCTCGGGCTGACTCTGCATAACATGACGAAGCTCCTACGCAGCACCCTCCCACAGCCTGTCAAACCGACCGTGCGATGCTGGCTCTGCATGTAGCAGCGGGGAGAGCGCTGGGAGCTATTGACTAACGTGATTATGAAGCTAGGAATCTCCTCCTTACTTCCTGTGGGCTGTGTAACACAAGAGCAAGACTTTTTAATTAACACAACAATCTGAAGCGAGCGAAAGAGCAGAGCTCAGCTAAATAAGAGTTTCCCCAGCTGTTTGGGTGAGCAGATGAGGTGAAATCTGGCATGTTCACTTTACGTTGGCCTTTGACTGATCTGACAGGAGAGGCGTAAAGCCGAACAGAATGGTGGTACTTTCTCAGCAGAAATGTGTGGTACAAACGAGATTTTCCTTTCTGTTGCCTGGCTTTCTGATGTCTGCGAAGCCCAGCTGGTCTTGAATGCCTCACCACTCTTTCAGAATACCTCATGTAGTCTTAGGACCAGGATTTTCCAGTTGTCTCTCTTTCCCAGACAAGCAGGTGATTCACAGCCACAGCCTCTTCCCCCATTTTCTTTCTTAATCTTTCAGTACTGTATCTGTGTATTAAAAGGTGGAGACTAAGGGCTGGAGGTGATTCCTTTCAGCTAACCTATCATTTGACTTGCCATGGCCAAAGGCTTGACTTGTGTGAAATGAGCTGAAACAGGCAAAGGCAAGATGACCTGTCTTGTGTAGAGTTTCATAGTGCAGTGATCTGGATGTTAAATTGCATTCACACAGAAGGAGAAGCTGGAGCTGAGCGTGAAATGTGGTCTGGAAGGGTAAAGGGGAAAGCAGGTGAGGAAAAGGATTTCCTACCCCTGTATTTTATTTTTCCCCTTGCAGCTCCCTGGATTAATGTGGTGTTAGCTGTGAAGCCAAGGGCAGGTGTTGTTAACTTTGAAACCTGTCTAACCTGCCTTCTTGATGCTCTATCTGTCCCTCAGCATGGGAGGAAGTACTCGGATCTTTCAAGTTTCTTCAGGAGGGGCTCTGTGTCGATGCTGTGCCTGAGTGCTATACCAAACACTAAGGTTCTGCACTTCTGTTCTTGGCCACCTTCAAACATGTCCATCAGGCTTAACGTAAGCACAAAGCAAGCATCTTTTTAACCCTGAGAGTGAGTTGTTGGTTCTTAATGTTGATCTCTATGCTGTAGCCACAAAACTTTGTGGAGTTGGTAGACTTTAAATAACCAGTTTCATTAGCTACTGTATTAATAAGTACATGTTAAAATACAGCACAACTTTGTGCTGAGTGTTTATATCCCCCGCCCAGGGCATTTTAGCAAGAAGGCACATTGATCACATCAGCCTGTGAGCCAGTGTTTTGTTTCATATAACAAGTAGTCTTCACTTTTAATGTCCTTGGAAGAGGTTTTTTTTCTGAAGATAGAATGCATCAGCAAATAAAAATTCTTGTCTTGGTCACTACTTGGCTCCTGTTGTGGGAATTTAGTATGGATTAGTAATACTGCCTGATCTTATTATTAAAGATCTTGCCAATTCCTGATGCTGTCTAGCAATGTGAGAGAGTGAGGTGAGGAAAAGCATGGCAAAGCAACAGTGGGCTTTTGTCTAAAGACAGCTTTGGGGATTTTAATTCATCCTTGTTTCATAGGGAGGAGTGTGTGTGTGTGTGTGTGTGTGTGTGTGTGTGTGAAGACACGAACTGGCTGCTCACAGCAGTACAAGCCCAGGAGACACTGAAAGTGAAGGAAGGTCTCCCAGCTAGGGGCAAGAAATAAGTGGTGAGCTGAGGTTACTGGTAGCAGTCAGTGTGTCTGGGCTTGGATGTAGCTTGTATCAAAGCTTGTCAGAGTCAGCTTAGCAAGCACTTGCCTTTTGTATTGGGAGGATAATTCTGTTGAAAGCATTCTTGGAAACAAGCTATGCCGTGTAATGAAAATAAGTCCTAATGTATCATATCTGTTCTTTCCTTCCTTTGAACCGTGCAAATCCCTCCTCCTTCCTTTAAAGCTGCTGGGCTTTGCGTAACCTCTGATGTATTCTCCAGGTTTATAGCTTAACCATTCTAATGGGAGCTTAGTCCCTCATGAACACTAGGTTTTTATTTTTAGCACTATGGGATCCACAGATGTAAAGTGCTTTATGTAATTAGCCCTCTTGTGTGGGATGCTCTTCTTTAAGGTGACTTTTCTGGAACTTACAATGGAGGTAAATCAGTCAGTGCTCACTGAATAGTTGCATGGCTGTGGTCTGACCACAACTTAATTTTTCTGGGCACAAGAAGAGCCATGGCTATGCAGTTCACTCAGAGCAGAGATCAGGCTGTGGATACTGTATGTTCTTTAAGGTATATGTTTGCCGTTTCCCCACAGCGATGTCACTTCACAACAAATGTGGTGATGACTCAGTGTTATCTCCTGTGCAACAGGGTAACTGAGATCATGAAGGGAATTCCCAGTGGCAGGAATACTGGGTGTAGCTGAGCATGGCAGTAGGGACCTCTGCTCCGTTCATAGTGGCAGGAGATTGCTATTAGCAGAAAGGAGGGCTGAACTTAATAGCATCCGTGTTTATTACCTCTGGAGCAGCAGTGCCATCAGAGACTTGCTGCTACTACTAGTAGAGCTGTGCTTCCATTCTAAGTAACTTGTTTGGGTGAAAGCTGGAGGTCTGTACTGTAGTGTTTGGTGTAACTTTACTGGTGAAATACATGGAGTAACTTGTGCTCCCCAGGAGGCATATCGATGCTGATGTACATTAACGAGACACAATGCGTACTTGAGCTCTAAATCAGGTTCAATAAGTAAAGAGAAAGCTTTCTTACATTTGAGTGAATACATCTCAGCTTCACTTGCCATGTGTCACGTTTTGTTCTGGTATCATGGAACCTGATCTAATTCTTTAATTTCTGAATAATCACTTCCTGTCTGCCACTCCCTTGTTTGTATCATGTGCTCACAGGAAAAAACACTATTTTTTCTAAAAGCAAAAGGTACACCAGCCACTAGGTTACCACACTCACATAATGATGGGGTGTCTCAGAAACTGTTTGAAGAAAGAAGCCAGGATTTTTAAGTGGTGCAGACATCACTAGTGTACTTTGGGAGTTTTCTTTCAGTGCTCGATATTCTAGAGAAAGAGAAACTTTGTCATCCAGTTAGTGGTAATCCGAGGGCTAGACCCCTCAAGTATGCGGATCATGCAAACATCCACGGCTTTTGGAGAGTCCCCTCAGGTGCAAAGTTTGCCCAAGCTACAGCTTTTAATTAACTTTGTGTATGCAGTTGAGCATGGAGCCCTAGCCACTGGTGGAGAAAAGAACACAGTATTATAAAAATCATGTTGGGGAAATCACTTGGCCAGTAACTCTACACAGCTGATCCTTCTGCCAGAATTGCCATGATCCTTTAAGCTGCTTTTACGTAAAACATGCAGTTTTTACTGACAGAAGTGGGATGAGTTAAGTGCCTCTTGCTTTCTGGCGGTAGCCTGGCAAGGATATTGGTAGTCTAACATTAAAAGTAACAGATTTATTTTGTTCTCACCTGGAGAAGCCATGGTAGTTGTGTTTGAGACAAGGCTTCATTTCTCTTTTGAGGAAGAGGGGTGGGGACACAGCGCTGACCCTCTTGCTTCATGCTGTTACTGCTGCTAAGGAAACAAGGTGGTAACATGCTGCTGTAGCCCAGATAAGTGCTGCCATTGCAGCTGAGGTTAGGGGTAGCACATGGTGGGGTGGGATGAAAACCACAGGGGTTATGATAAACTTCACATTGATAACTTGTGAGACATAGTTTTAATCTTTAAATATCCACTTTTATGCTGCAAAATAAAGGTGTGTTGTGGAGCTTATCCCTCCACTGAGACAACCAGCATATGTTTGGCTCTGTAGGGGGGATGTGCATGGGGCAAATCCCAAACAGGCAGCCCTCCTTGGGCTGACTTTCTTCAGCCTTTCCTTAGCCTGTGGGCAGGGGCTGGAGATACACGAGTAGCAGTGTTCATCTGGGGGCAGCTGTGCATTAGGGATGGGGGTGGCATTTTGTTCCCCAAGTGGGAGCAAAGAAGTGAGAACTCTGTTCTTCCCAGCGATCTCTGTAAGGTGGATCAGCTCTGTACTGCCTGGCACAGGCCTATTGAGGAGCAACTGAGTTCTCAAGAAAAGTAGCACTTGCTTGTGCCCTTGGGTTTAATCAGGAAAACTCTTTATTTTGCACTCTGCAGGCAGCTTTTGCTACGTGTCATGAGGAAAGAGGGCTTCCTGGTGTGCTTTGTTTATATCTAGAAGCAGCAATGTGAGGTGAGCAGCCTTGCCCTCTGAAAACAGAACATTAAATAAATTTATATAAAGCACATTTGGTTTGTACCAGCAGTGCTTTGAGGCTGCTCCTCTCTTGTACCCTGCAACCTGAGGGGTCCTCGTTTTTTGCTTCACTACCTGTGGCTCTTTTTCCATTGCATCATTCCCATATCTGAAGCATAGGGTTGCATTGGCCTTACTCCCTTGGTGCATAGGATACTGGCTTCAACTTGCTTCTGCCATGGCTCCATGCCGCTCCTTCTCCTCCTGCCTGCTGGCTTGCTCCTGCCCGCCCTGGCCTGCTCCAGCCTGGGCAACGGGGGACTAGAAGACGTGTTGTCGGGGGCAGTGCTGCCTGGTGGGATTCCCACGGCCAGGAGGGCACCAGGGTGCATCCAGGAGGCTGCAGGTGGAGGCGAGAGCCTGCCAGTGCCATAAGACCCTGGGGCATCCGAGGCAGTGCTGCGTGGGGCTGATGAGAGAAGGTGCAGCTGTGCAGAGCCTTGCGCAGGGCTGGCCTAGGAGGGGTGTTTATCCTGTGACTCATCCGACTCCAGCCAGCAAAGTTTGGGAGACTCCCAGAGGTCGCGACTCCAAAGACAAGTGCTGTAATTAATTTCTTATGCCACGCTCGTTTGGAAATCTTTTTAATTCCGCGATAAGAGGCAAAATCTGGACTTTGTTTACGATCTGCCAGCTTGGAGGCAGGAACCAGAAAAGTGCTTTGTAAAGCATTGTAAATGTGTTTTCTCTCCCTCCCCACCGCTGCAGGATGTATGTGGCATTATCAGGCCACAGCAGTGAAGCTATCAAAACATGATTGTGGCCTTTCCTCTGAAGAGAGAAAAGAGATCCTAGAGGAATTTTAAATGCATAAAACCACCTCTTTTCTGAGAGGCGGTAGCAGCTTTTTAGACCAATCCAGGGTAGAGAGTGTGGAAGAGACAAGACCATTGCCTGTTTCTTTGAGGCTTAAATCTTCATTAAATATGAATTTGTCCATAGTTTGGGGATTTCTTTTTTTGGTTAATTTTACTGGGACTTTAGAAGTCTAAGTGAGAAGGCACTTCCTAGCTTACCTGTCTGAACTAGCTTGGGATGAATAAGGTGTTACTCAGCAAAAGAATGCATGAGAAAGAAGTACTTCAGAACAGAAAACAGTTTTTCTTGGTAGTACCCTTGTATCTCACAGATTTAATGTTTGCAACAATTGAATGTCCCCACTGCCACCTTGAATAAGCTGTTAGTGCTCTCATCTCTGGGATATGTTTTCTTTCTAAATAGGAAAAGCCACATGCATGCTACAGAAATGTGATTAGCGTTACCTGAACACAGGATGATAGATGACTCTAGATCACTATCAGTTTTGCTTTCAGATGGGGAGGGAGGAGGACAGGAGAGAGGAGGAGAGCACCTGGCAGAGAAAGTGAAGTTTTGTGGCAGAAGACAGCAGGAGGGAGTGTGTGAAATGCCTTGTTAGATTAAGTTCCCTTGGGTGAGATACAAGGTGTGTTAGCTGGGTAATACAAGTCCTGCCTTCCCAGCCTTGCTCAGCTCTGCTGGCTCTTGAGCAGAACCCTGAAATGAAATGGCCTTCAATGCTGACAGAGTTCCTTCTAAAAGGAGAAAAGACTGTTTATACATCAGCGTCTATAGGATGACAGTTCTGATCAGGTTCAATACTGCAGCTCTTCAAAAACTTTTCCTTTGACCTCTGCTACACACTACCTTGATTTTGTGCTGCTGTTCCAAGCTTCCTTTGCAGCTTCTTCTGAGACTGAGAAAAACATTTTTCGTTCTTCTCAGAGGTATAGAATTTGTATTCTGAATGAATAAGATCCTGAGGTGAATTTATATTGTTATTTTTAGTTGTGGTGGCTTTCCAGATATTGAAGTTGTGAAAAACAGAATGGTATTCTCCTGAATTAGCTCTTCGGGTCAGTCTGTTAACTTCTTATCTTCCATGTTTTAGACTTCTGCAAAAAGTAACTGGTTTTCTACTACCACTTGGGAAACAGTTATACTCAGTACTTGCAGAATACTTGATAAAACACATCACTTTTTTGTATTGTTAATAAGATTTTTACTGCATCTGCAGTGCGCAGTAAGAGTTACTGTAGCTGGGTTTCTCATTTTGCTTCATTTTGTTTTGCTTTGCCTAACGTGCACACATTTTCTTTTGTAAAGAAGAGATTTCCTTTGTGCTTGTATGGGGAGCAAAGGGGGCTCCCCTCAATTCCCTGATCTTCTGAGTGAGCGGAAGACTGTGCTTGTTGCAGGTAAAAAATGGAGTGGGTGGAAAAAACTTAATTAAAGGGTTGGTTTTTAATAACTTTAAACGTTAAAGTTCATGATGATGACTTGCTGAAGAGATTGCATGTAATTATAGGTTGAAGAGTGGTGGTTTTGGAGGGTGTTTCCCCCCCCAAGCATCTTTGAATAGGGTTGATAACCACCCCATTTTGATACCATCAGCTGAATGAATATAATTTTTGAAGGCTGTTGGGAGATGCTGGATGCATGTTGATAGGTTTCATTTGTCAGACTGTGACCGGACGGAGAGCCACTTACGGGTAATGTTATTACTGTCTGCATGTATCAGTGACCCATTGCTGCTGCTGGATGTCTGCTCATTGCTGACTGGCCTGGGAAGCAGCCTTGCCAATAAAGCCACCATAGCAGCACCTGCAACCTTGGGATGAACCTAATAATGATTGATGGCTGAGATGTGCAAGAGAAACATGACTTTCTCAAAATTCCCACTGACCCATGCAGGAAAAGGGAAATATTAACCAAAGCAACAACGAAGCCAGAGTTCAAAATCTACAATTTTCTAATGCTGCTATAACATGACCTTGCAAATGTGGTTTGTGGAAGAAAACAAGTGGAGAAGAGCTGTTTGATTCATATTTGAGAGCAGAAGAGAAGTCATATATGAAACTTAGAGGAATAAAACCCTGACAGTCCTAGTGAACACTATACAGAACTTTACCAGTGAAATTTGTAGTCCTGTAGCTGGCTTTTGGGCTAGTTTGGGGAGCTGGGTTTGGATGTTTCAGAGGCACAAGCCTGGATGCTTGTTTTACACTTGGTAGCACCTTTCTTCTTCCAAGGCCTCACTTGTTTCATGGGCAGACTTGCAGGTGAAGCAACAGCTCCTGCTCTTTGGAAGCAGTGCAGCAATTCAAAAATAGTGAGTCTTCTCTTGAGAAGGGAAGAGGTTCAGCAAGGGAATGGTGGCCTCTGATGACAAGGAGTGAGAAGTGCAGGAGGCCACACCAGCAGTGTAGACGAAATTCCCAAGAGGTTATCTTGATTCTCAATGCAAGCAGCCTAAAAATGTTTCTTATGCGTGTCTGACACCGTGAAGAGAGCCTGACACTTAATACAATTCCGGTTTGCTTGCTCTAGCACACTAACCCAAAGAACAAAATGATGTTCACTTTCTTGAAAGAGGGTAGGATATTTTAAGTTCATAAATGGTTTGGGAGTAGAAGGACACATTTGTGTTCCTCAGTTTTTAATCCTAACCTACTAATGAGTGCTTCCTAAGTAGGAAGGCAAATTTATCTTCTTAATAGTGAATCACTATAAAGGGAAAGTTGCTTTTTGCTGAACTGCAGTTTGCTAGGTTTAGCAGGGGCTAAATTAGAGTAGGATGGTGTTCTCAAATTTTCTTTCTAGGACAGTTATTTGGTGACATTTCTTTTAAAAAACGTGTCATTGAATTTACAGCCTACAAACCAAGTGTCTGGAAAGCCTTGTTTAAGAAACTAAAGGATTAAGATTAAGGGTCTCAAGGATAACATGTTCAACTGTTAATTTGAATTTGTCTCTTTTCATCTTGTTTGTACTTTAAAAGCCCTGTTGAATGTCGTAGATAAGCCAGAATGTTTAGGTAGGCTTCTAAATGTTGATGTGATTGTGTCCAGTTCCTTGCAATATGAAGGGAGAGAGAGGAGAGTGTGTGTATATCTGTGCATGTGGGGAATACATGACTTTCGATGCAATAGCAGCTACAGCTACTTTACCTGCTATGTGTTTTTCAGATTGGTTCACCCAGAGGTTGCTGGCAGCAGCAATACCTGGATTTTTTTAAATATTCCTGCAGTACACAGAATGCAGTGTTAGCATTCAGATAACCTTATTTTTTTCCCTATTAAATACTCCTTGATGAGTGATATTGGCACTGGACCTCCCCCTGAGCCATAGTTCACTTCGTATCTGTTTCCTCTTAAATCCCTTTGCCTGTGGTCAGCCCTATGGGTCATAGACTGCCAGCTTGTTTGTTGTCTGATTACTTTCCAAATGCTTTTGGTTTTAATCCGAGAAAATAGACACTGAATGCAACTTGAGTCAAACATGGGCAGTGTTTTGTAGCTGGGACATAGAAGGTAGAAGGGTTAAACATGACACGTTCTCTTGAAATGGTTTTATGACTGCTGCTAATTTGAGTGCTCAGTATTAGAGATCTGTTGGATGGAGGGGTTGCCCTTCACTATTAATGACTCATTGGCCTCCTTCCCAAGCTGCCTGAAGTGCTGCTCTCCCTAGTGGAAGTAATTTTGTCTTTGAAGTACTTTCCAGAGCTGTCAACTAATGTTCCATAGTTCCCAGAGGAAATAATAAGGCGTGAGTGCATGTACACTGAAAACGTAGAGTCTGAAATGAACTGTTCCTATAGGAGCCTGGCAGTCTGCTTCTCTGTGGAATTCAGCTTGTTTATACAGTCTTATCTGGCTAAGCTTTGGTATTTCATCTGGCAGGCAGTTCCTATGAAAAGCAGCTGTCCAAGCAGTGGGAGTGGTGCTCCTGGTGTTTTTTTCAGAAGGTCTATAATTTCTTGTTTCATGTAAATTAAAGAAATACAATACTCTTTTGGCTACAACCAGATGCTCTAAGCAGTTTTCTTACCCTTATAAATAGCCTTTTAAGTATGCGCTGCTGTTATGTACTGTATGATTTAACAATAGGATTCACGATGCTCACCAGGAAAGTATAATGAATTCTGTGAAGTCACAGGCTGACTGCAGAATTGTTAAGAGAGTAACTCAAAAATGTTCCCTTCTATAACTTTCTAAATATGGGGTTTTATTAAAAATAATATTCTGGTAGTAAAATATCCATGCTTCAAAATGCAAACCTTCTTTAATGGGTTTTACTGTTGCTGGACAAGTGGAGTTAGTTCCACCAGTTAAAAAACAACCAAATAAAACCCCCAAGTAAATAAAAACCCAACAAAAAACCAGTGCCGCCACTACCGCTGCTGTCAGGAAAGTGAGCACAGGTATATCTCTGCATGAAGACATCTGTAGCATGCATCATCTAAGTAGGTAACGACAACTCTATTAAGGGAAAACAAAAAAGAAGGCAGTGCATATTAACAGAAAAGATGCAGCCAAAATACTTAAGGTCTTGTGTAACTCATTGACAGATAACAAAACGGTTTCTAACATGCACTGAAAACTGAAGCTTTTGGTGAAGAGAATTGCAAGAGTACTCAATGTCTGCAGAAGAGTTTGAGGTATTTCATGTGTAGGTTTGGGCTGTGGTTTCAAGTATGAGAGAACTGGGAAGCTGAGGAGTCCTCCAATTGTGGTAAATGTTGTTCATCGCTTTTTACAGGAACAGTGTTTTCAGTAGGAAGCAAATTGCAATCAAAAGTAAAATTGAAGTCCAAGCCTTCCAAAGTTTAGTGGTTATCCAGGATTATCTGTGCACATCATAATGCATCTTTGATTGAAAGCACTACATCTTGTAGATGAAAAAACTCCTGTAGTGTGCTTCCTTCTAAGAAACGGGAGTCATGTTCAGCACCTAAGAGACTAATTCTCCTTCTGTCACCTGCATGTAGCATTTCACTCAGGCATAATTGAAGACATAGGAAAACATGACACCTTGTAAAATACGAGGATTTAAGCATTGTTTGGATGTGCCACTTGATGGCACTTCTGCCGGTATGCATGAAGATTTCTGTAGACCTTTTGCTCTGTGGAAGGAGAATTTGATATTGCGACAACTGAAACATGAAAAATGTGCTCTGTCTGGTTCCATATGGTATATACTAGTCTTCCCTGAGACCTGGCATCAAGCACAGTCTGTTTCATTAGCTGAAATGGCATTCCTGCTGGAAATCTTATATGGTGAGAAACACAAAACCTAACAAGAAGAGGCTGACCTTCATCAAAAGTGTGTCATAAATTATACAACGATGCAGGTTTTATTTCAGCCTGACACATGCCACCTGAGCAGTTTATTACTGGAAAGAGGGAATACACCAAAGTGTGATCACCCTCTCATTGATTAAAGTGAGTGATGTCACTTGACTTCTCTGAATAACCTCATGAGGAAGGAAAATTCTTTTCATCATGCTAGGGACTAACGATTTTCTGCTGCCAGAGCAGAAGCTGATGTTAAACGTCAGTAGAGACACTTTGCTTTTATTTCTGCAGCAAGAGTAGTGGCTCTAAATAGCATCAGCAGGGAGGAGGGGGAGAGGTAGCTGCTTTGTTCTGAGGTTCAGTTAGTTATTTAATTCTATTTGTATTTATTTAGGGTGATTCCAAGCAAGTGTAACTGCTAGTGAGCAGGTCATCTTGAATAGATGTAACAATCCCCATACTGTCAGGTTGGAGAAATAAGTTTTAACACTTTTCTCTGTTAAAACTGGGACTTCATCTTTGACCCTCACAGGATTACATATGAGAGGGTTGGAAACTAAATGCATGACACTGTTTTAAAACCAAAATTCCAGCCATCATCAGGACATGGAGTTCTTTTTTTTTTTTTAACATTCTTCAGCTCTGGAGTACTAAATCCAAGAGTGGTCAGAGCTTCAGCACTGAAAGTTGTCTTCATCCCTTGTAATGTAATCCCTGTTTCTGCCTGGTTCATGTTTGGAGGAAAAAGATAGCATTTTTGTGGTAAGCTGGGCTTTTTGTTATTAAAGGAGGTGGTTGTTTTGAAGCTGCTCAGGGGTTAGGAATGCTGGCAATCATCTGGGGAGACAGGTTAGTGGGCTGAGTGCAGGTGAGGAGGTCACAGGCACAGAACAACCATTTCTTTTGTGCTGTTGCCCTGGTTGCTAGTTCAGCCAAAGGAAGCTACTTCAGAAATGACTTGTGTGTGTCAGGAGGACCATAGTACTTCTCTTGTGACATTACTACCTGATTATCCCAAACTTGCCTGTTATGAGAACTAACTCTCTGGGTTGTTGTTAATTTATGGGGAAGAAAGCAGTGTTGTAAACAGATCTTCCCTGGTGAATTATTTGGTAAAGCTTTTGCAAGTCTGCCTTAAAGTAACTCAGCTAACAGGGAGAGAAGAACCCAGGTGCTTTTAGGGAATAGCTGGATAACTAGGACATGTGTTTCATTTTACCTCCATTGAAATAAATTGGACTCGCCAGCCTAATTCTTTTAGTCTTTAAGGGATGCAGCTTTTGAGTTTGGTTTGCCAGTACTGCAAGATACGGCCTTAAACAGATAAACCCATGTGAAATTTTAGTTGCCATCTTAAGTTGGAATTTTGGGATGAAAGTTGTCTTGGGCTGTAAGGTACAGTGCTGCTACTCTACAGCGCTGTGTTTCAAGTGAGGAAGAATTTCAGTTCTAAATCTGAATCCCCAAGTTGTTTTCATCAGACTGTCACAGGAATTTATCAGTGAATTGTGAGGGTGAGCAGGAGTCAGTGTTTGAGGCTGTAGCTCTGCATGACCTGGGAGGAGGCGAGTATGACATTAAACACAACAAACTTGCGTAAGGACTCTATTTCACAGAGGCTTTTCCTTCAGGATGACTTTCTAGATGCCTTGTGATGTCCTCAGTGTTAGTATAGCCAATGTAAACAAGCTGTAGGGGAATGCAGGAATGGTCTTTCTGAAGTCTTCATGTTATTTTTTTTACAGCCCAAAGGACTGTGTAGGATCAGAGAATAATTCGGACTTCTGGAGGCCAGCTAATCCAACCCCTTGCTCCAAGCAGGCTCAGTTAGATCAGGTTGCTGCTCTAGCACTTTTTTTTTAGTATCTTTTGAGTTGTTTAACTTGTTGACAGACTTCAACGAAGTGACATTAATATGCCTCAAAAGCTGACTTGAAAATGAGACCTTGCAAACACAAAAATGTCATTATACGCTTGTTTTTACTAACATTTCCTTTTTTAAGCTTTTATCAGACAGAGGTGTTGTCTTTTTCAAGCATTAGTATTCAAGGTTAATTTGTTGGAGATAATTTTCTTAGTGGCAATTCTGTAATCATTGTCTATTTTACTGCTCGTTTTCAACAGCAGAATAAACTGAAGGTCTTTTAGCATGCTTAAACCCCAGGTGAAATAATTTTACAGCTAGTATATCCTTCATGTTTAGAATATACACAGTATTTTTAATGTGAGGTGCAGTGGTGCATTTTGTATGCTAACAGCTTCATGACTAAGTACTTTCTTATGCAAAGCACGATCTGAGCTTCTTATAGGGAATAATTTGTCATATTACTTGGCTGATTTAAAGCTGATCACTTTGCACATGCCCTTGAGATACCACTGCAGAGACTGAAGTATTAAAACAATTCCTTAAACAGCAGACCATAGAAAGGCTGCTTTCCTATGGATCTTCCTTGCAAGGGCAGGAGTGAATGTGAGTCCCTGCTTGTTCTGTGGTCCTTAGCATATAGACTAGGCAGCAGTGCAGTTTCTTTCTCCCTGCTTCTTCTACTGGGCCTCTTGCTTACACAGAAAGTTGAGAATCAGGAGTCTTTTTCACTCAAAATATGGAAGGAATATGGGTAGTCATTGAAAACAACTCACTCATTCTGAATGTTGTGGTGATGGACATGAAATGAAATGAAGGTTAGAATAAGTGGAAGAATCCATTTGATTTTTCCATATTATTAGCGTGGGTTCACTGAACCAGATTTAAGAGGTAAATGCCCTGTAGGTTGTGTTATTCTCTGTCTGATTGATACATTGGTGCTGTTCCTTTTTCAGATGAAGTAGACTACAGCAATTTTGGGACCAACACACTATCGAGGAAGAAGAAGGCTCTGGTGACTCTCCGCAATGATAACCTCCGTCGGCGTCCTCACATTAACATCAGCATGCCTCATGATTTTAGACCAGTGTCATCCATAATCGATGTGGACATTCTTCCTGAAACACACAGGAGGGTCAGGCTGTATCGACACGGGTGTGAGAAACCCTTAGGATTTTACATTCGTGATGGCACCAGCGTAAGGGTTACTCCTCATGGACTAGAAAAGGTACCTGGTATCTTCATCTCTCGTATGGTTCCTGGAGGCTTAGCAGAGAGCACAGGCTTACTGGCTGTGAATGATGAAGTCCTGGAAGTTAATGGCATTGAAGTAGCAGGAAAGACTCTTGACCAAGTCACAGACATGATGATTGCCAACAGCCATAATCTTATTATCACGGTCAAGCCAGCAAACCAGAGGAACAATATCATTCGGAGCAGTAGGATGTCTGGTAGCTCTGGCCAGTCGACAGACAGCACTGCGAGCCACCACAGCTTGCCCACATCCCATGTGCTGCAGAACTTCCACCCTGATGAAATGGAGAGTGATGAAGAGGCTGACATTGTCATTGAGGGCGGTTTGGAGCCACAGCACATTCCTCAACTGCACAGCCTTACTTCCAGTAGCCTCTCTCGAATCAACGGCAGCAGCCTTAGCCACAGACTTCAAAGGGACCTGGTGCTCAACAACAACTCTGGCCGAGAAAGCAATGGCAACATCCACAAATTACTCAGTTCCTTAAAAACTGATCCCCGACACAGTCTGGTTATCCCCAGAGGAGGTATCGAGGAGGATGGAACAGTCATTACACTTTAGTAGCAATTCCTGCAAACTGTCCTTTCAGTCTTAAGTGCCAACTGGGACAATTGACTGTTGCAACAATGGTATGCACTAAACAGAGAGTTGGTATTCTCATAGACCTCACGAGTGCAGAAAATTGTTGCTTTCTAGGAAACGTGGCATCTGGAGTTAGACATAAAACTGTCATGCACTGCAAAATTTGTCAGGAGAAAGCCGGAGTATAAAACCTGGTTTATGTCCCAGCCCTGAAGTCAGAACACACACTTGGTTTAGTTGGTATAAATCTAAGCAATCTTACAGGCTACCAATGGCAGTGCTACATACATGGGTTTGAATGCATGGGTGGATGTATTTATACATGCATGTATATGAGTTAGATTTTAACAGTAACAGACATGTCTATTTGAAGTGGGACCTGGTTTTCTTCTAATACCAGTTTAAAGAGAGTGCTCCTTAATAGCCATCCCATCTTCTACCGTTACTTACAGACCTTCCACTAACTTGTTTACACCATATTTGCAACCTTATGTATAATCCAGACAAGCTCTTTAAGCATATCGGTTTCCTCTTCTGGTGGTAATAACGTTAGGGAGATGCTGCAAATACATTTTCCAGATGAAACTATATATATGTATTTTTAAAGCTTAGGGAGGGGATGTTGGAGGGTGTTGCTGTTACTGCTGTGGGTGCAGCACCACCTGCTGTTCAGAAGCAGCCCTGCGTGCAAGAAAAGCACGACAGTAAGGGCTTAAAAATAGTAGGGTTCAGGCACCATTATGTGTAAATGTATTCTTTTTCGATATTTATTAGATAATACCTCTTTTTTTCCCCCATCATCTCTCTTTTTTTTCAGTATCATGGTTCATGTGAGATTTAGGGGTGCAAGAGATTAGGTGACACAAGTGGCAGAGTGTGCTAGGACTGTCTCCTTCACCTCAGAGCTGACAAGTCCTTGCTGTGCCTTTGGGGAGACCTAAACTGCAGGGTCTTTCCTCTAGAAAAGGTTGGCTGCATGCTCTACAGAGGAGGGATGCTGACTGACTGCCGAAACCTAACTTAGAATACTTCTGTTATTTTTGGACTCTTCTAGTAAAAGCTTAATGTCTGCACAGGATTTCTGGAAACTTAAAATATACTGGATGTTTGTGATGGTCAGACATGCTTACTGGATGCTGGCTGGTGGGTAACCAGTGATTGATGAGTCGATTAACTGTCTGCTTCTGAAAATGCCATGAATTGATTAAAGTGGTCTAATCTAAAATATTTTGTTATATGTGGGATCAGTGTGAGGAACAAAATATAAATGTTTCACAGTGTATTTTTCTACTTTTAGCTTGTGTCATTTGCTTTTTGTTTTTAACTTTGTAGTACATTAAAGCTTTTTTATATGGTGGAATAGACATTTCTTAAATACTGTATGGAGATGAAAACTCAGAAGTCTTGGTTTGAAAAAGTTACATTCCATTCTGGAATCGGTAAAGGCTGGACAAAGGACAGAATACCTGTGGAACAACCAGTCTTCTGCTCATTGTTAAATATGTTTTGGACATTGAACTTAGTTTATTTCTTTTTAGATTTGCTTTAAAAGTTTATTTTAAAATTCTTTCACTTACTCAAATTAAACCTTTTCTAGGTATCCCAGCAGTTAAAGAGCTGTACTTACTTCTCCCAGCACAGTAAGAATAGAACATTGATTGTGTTCTTCTTAAAACTGTGTTTGTGCTTTACCAAAGGTTTTCATTAAAAAAAAAAATCTGATTATTGGTGCAGTAAAAAAAATGAATAGCTGGATATGCTTCAGTCAGACTGAGCAGGAAAAACTCTGTTACACCTTAAATAAGACTACTTTTGTGAATAAGTGGATTTATCTGGCTGAAGTTACCTGTTTTACCTTATTTAACTGATGAAAATGTGACCTGTCTGCAATAAAATGTGCACTGTCTTACTTCTAGGCTATTATCCTATTCCCTGTGCACAAGCACGCCTTTCTGTGGAAGTATCTCCTGTCCCAGTTGAAGCAGGATACCTTATTTTGATGACTCTTCAAATAAGGAACCACTTACAGTACTGATTTTCTCCAGACCAGTACAGACTTGGATTCCTCGGGTTGTTGTTAGTGATACCAAGTTTCTTTCTGTAATGTTTTTAAACCAGTACTCCCTTTACTAAAGGGTACTGGTACACTGATTCCCAGGGGAAGCAAGTGGTTTGCTGCACTCCTCATAGGAGCTTGACATTTGCTGACCTGGAACACCCGGGGTAGTTGTTCTGCAGGAATAGCCCTGAACACTTCTGGGTTACTGACGTGCTGCCGCATCGGAGGCTGCTCTGTGTCACTGTCCAAATAAAGCGAGATAATATGGAAATACCCAAACTCTTCCAACTAATTCATCCCCGGAAGTAGGAAACATAAGTTGCATTTCACACGTCAGCATGAAAGTATTATACCCAAAACATGTTACAAGCTGAGAACAGCAAAATATTGATATATGAGCTTTAGAGCTAACACTTTGCAAAATAACTCCTAAGGCTTGCAAACATTTGATGCAAATAAGACAAATGGGGGGGGGGGGAGGGGGGAAGCGTCTATTTTTGCATGTACCATATTGGTAATTGAAATTGGCTGTGTTTGCACATTAACTGCTTTCCCAGTACAGACTTGCCCGCAGCAGCCTCTGCGAGGAAATGGGATGGAGCCGGTTAGGCTTCATGTGTTGAGGCCTCTTACGGTGTGAGGTCAAGTTGCCTGATGGGGTTTTAAACGTGGGTGGCTGAGAGCAAACCCTCCACAAACGTTCTTACAGGAGGAGCCGCGTTTCAGTCCCTGACTCCAAGCGTACGGCTGGGGCAGCTCGGAGGCCACAGCCCGGGGCTGTGAAAGGCGCCAGTTCCGACGGTGCTTCCAAGTCCCAACAACGGGACAGGAAGACGGCTCCTCCGTTCTCCGGCACCAGCGGTACGTGCGGCAGCCGCATAGCCCACGGGTAGGCCGCGGGACCGGGCCGCTTCCAGCTCCGCCCGCCGGGAGTGCGGCTGCGCCGGCTCCGCTCCGCCCCGCCGGCGTGAGGGGAAGGGGACGGCGGCGGAGTGATGGCGGCCGCAGCGGGGATAGGGGAGAGCGGTAGGGCTGAGCTGCCGGGCGCTTGCTCTGGCGCCGACAGCGGGCACGTCTCCCAGAGCCACAGCAGAGCCTCCTGCCTCGGGGAGCCGGAGGACGAGGACAACTTGGAGGCGTTGCTCAGCGCCACGGCCGCCACCTACTCCGCGTACCTGCTGGCTGACCGCAGCCTCTTCAGCGATGAGGTGAGGGGCCACGCCGGGACAGGGCACCGGGCGGGTGCCTCCTCACCGCTGCGACCCGGCCTGCCCGGCTCCACGGGCTCTTCCCAGCCGGAGTGTGTCGGGCCACGGAGCCCGGCTGCCCCGGCCGTGCGGGCGGGACGGGGAAGGCGTCACTGGCTTTCGGGAGCGGGGAGGTTCAGCGCCTGGCGCCGGTTCCAGGCTCTCGGAGGGGATTTGTGCCGGTGTGTCGGGTCGTTCCGCGGTTCCTGGCCGGGAGGTGGGGAGGCCGGGGGTTTGCTGTTCAGGTGGTGGTAGTGTGGATGGTGTCTGGACTCGGAGGCTTTCTCTGGGAGAACCTGAGGGTTTGCGTCTTTTCAGGGATCTTTAAAGGGTTTCTGTTTTGCAGATAGAAAGCTTAGACAAGAACTTAGAAGATTTGCTGACCAGAGTGGATGAATTTGTGGGAATGCTGGACATAGTATGTATAACGTGTGTGTACTTGTGCTTTTGAAGTCAGAGTATAATTTAATGTCTGTTTCTGGTTTTAAGTGCAACAGATAGAGAAAGCAACCTTTGGCAGGTTCCAGTAAGCACGTTTGTTAATTAGAGAACTTGTTTTGTTAAGTAAAGCATGCCCATATACACCTATGAGCCACATAACTATAAGCTATGAAACTGTATGTTTTCATAATTGTATATGTGTGTGCACATAAATGGAACTCCGTTTTAAATGGCACAGTGACAGATGTTTAAAAGAACAATATGATAGTCTGCTTCTGCTCTAAAATACAGAAAGACCTCCTCTGTGGTTTTGGTAATCAAAGTATCTAATCGGAGTTGCCAAGCCTCCAAAGCTAGATTTATCTTTAGGAAGCCCTTTCATCATAAAGGCATCTTTGTTTTCACTTCTGCAGCAGGGAAACTGGGCATGTACCAGTATAGGAAGTTCCTATAAGCCTGTTACAGGCTGTCTTTTACAGTGTAGCACATGTGTTTCTTCTGCACTACTCAAAGGGGAACTGCTGTTGGGTTTTTTTATAACAATAAAATGAGATTTTGTATACAATTAAAACAAGATTTTGTGGCCTGACTTTTTTAGCAAAGCTAACAAAATGTACAGGTAGCAAAATTTAAGCCAAAAGTTTAGTTTAGTATATTTGACTCTTCAGTATGTCTTGGGAAATGTTCCATCTCTTAGTTTTGTTAAGGCTGTAGCAGCCCATTTTTAATATAATTGTAAAGGTAAATATTTTTGCCTGTGCAAAATAAATTTTCTTCAAAGTTACTTTCTAAACTATACCAAGAAGTTAGTTTTAATCTAATATTTTTATGCTAATCTGACTTTTAAAACTACGAGTTTTAATCTGTTAATTTGTTCTAGTTTCTAGAATGAAATCTACTAACCGTTTTGTTCTGTTCATCAATATTTGTTATTTCTTTGAATCATCTTTAGATTCGAAGTGATTCCTCTCAAGTTATCAATGAAAGTATACCTGAAATTTACACAAAAGCTACAGAAATGAGACACATATACAGGAAGATTGACAAGCTAGAGGTATGTATTTAATATCTTCTGGATGTATTGTATTTCTTGGCTGGGGGCGAGGACAATCAATGATGTCCTGTAATTGTGTGTGTATGCATGTACACATGGAGAGTGGGCTCAGATCTGTTTTGTTCTCCATGTCCATAGGTTCAGTGCTTCAAGATTAATAAAGGTAACACAATTTTTTGAAGAATTTCTGAAGGTTGAAGTTATTCTACTAAAAAATATATGTATTTTTATTTACTGCTTGAAGCAAGACAGATTTTTCAGAAAGCAATAATACCATTTTTTCTTTTTGTTGGGTGGGTTTTTGGTTTTTTTTTTTCGGTTGTTCTGGTTTGGTTTCTGCTATAGTATTCTTCAAAATTATTGTCTTAGGAGCTATTTGGGTACTAGTGGAATGAAAAGTCTGCTGATCCCTGTTAAAACTTCAGAACTAGGATTCACGTCCTTGGCCCCACTTTTAGTAGAACGGCAGATGGGAGTCTAGATACTAAGAAGTCTAAATCGGTTATTTGAAAGGCAAATAGAAATATTTCACTGATTGTTTCACTACATTTAACCTGGTTTGCAGATTTTTAAGTATTTCAAGTAATTTTTTTAGCAATAAAATGAACTTTCATGTGCAAGTTAAATAAAGCAGAGTTTTTGCCTCTTCATTAAGTAATGGAATTTTCATTTCACTGCTTTTATGCAGTCTATAATCTGTTTTAATTTTTTACTGAAAAAGTTGGATTTCTTTTGTTTTGGATTGGGTTTTTTTTTTCACACTAGGCTTTTGTGAAGATGATCAGCAATAGCGTAGCTGGACTGGAAGAACGGGTCACGAAGGCAGAAACAGACCTTGGAGCTTTTCCAAGCACATTCAAGAAAATCTTGCACACAATCAGCATACCATCCTTCCTTAATGTAAGTGAAGTTTTGTTCCTATGTGACCAGCGTAGTTGCTCTGCTTACCTGAGTAGGTTATCAAAATAATAAGTTTGTTGCACATATAGCTGAATTTAACTACAAAACTCTTATATACTTCTTTGGGATTTTGGAAAAGTTCTTAGACTTAATAATAAATGTATGTGTATACAAAAAAACCACAAACACCAAAACAAACAAATAAGAACCTTAAAAATCACAAATTCTTACAAAGGTCTATGTAACTTTCCAAAATAAGGCTGAATACACAGGAGACCATGGAGGGTACAAGCAAACACATACTGCACAAGCCTTTATATGAAAGCACCCCTGATCTCTAATGGTATGCAGTGCAAGTAGAAAGAGACTGTACAGACAAAACTGTTAAAGAATTTTACTGCGTTGATAATATCACTGCGGGAATATTCTCAAAGAAGGAAATAAAAGCTACACAACACTATTTTTTAAATAAAGGTACTATTTATATTCAGTCCACGTGGTTCAGTAATCATGTAAGCACCTTGTTAAACTTTTTAAGGATGCAGTTTTCGCTCTCTTCCCTTGTTACTACATGTAGACTTTGTCTACGGAAGGCTTGAAGTGACAACCTGTTCTTTAATGCAGCCTTTAAGTTAGTTAACTTCTCATTCCTTCGTTTTTGTTGGTGTTCAGGTGTAGAGTGATGTCATCTTTTCTTTTTTAAAGGACCAGCACAAAGCTGCTATTTATGGGCCAGTCACAAAACCAAACAACTGCAGCAGTTGCCTTGAATATGCAGCAGTAGTTTTCATTTTGTTGCTCAAAGCAGTTGTCAACTATGGAATGAGAATCTTCAATTGAAAAGTCTGCAAGTTCTAAGAAAGTGCTTTTGTTAGTGTTCTTGGGAATGCTTTGTCCACTTAGCATGTTTTTCCACATCACTAAGGTGGAAGGTCTATGAAAGTGTCTGCAAGCAGAGCCTGGCATCATGTCCAGAGGTTTCTTTGGCTGAGTGTGGCTAGCAGTAAAATCAGCACTTAAAACTCACTGGGATTAATTTAGTAACTAAAAGGCAGGTCATTGTTCTGCACTGGTACTGAGTATTGCATAGTAAAATATCTATTTTCACTAGTAAACACAGGCATGTCTGAATTAAAATGTCTGAGGAGGTTTCTCCTCATGCCTGACATGTAGCTAGCATACTCAATATAGCAATGCTTTGGAAAAGGAAGCTACAGCAATGTAGGGATTTTCACTGTAGCTGTAATTCATATTTCACTGCTACAATTTGAATTTAATCAAGTCCCCTCTCTCTCTTCTCATTTAAATTATCTGTTTCTTTACACAAAGGTTATACTTTGTGTTTCTCAAGCTGTGTATTTGTAATCTCCCATTCAGATTTTGCCTCAAGTTCTTCCCTTGCTAATACCAGTCAGTATTAAGTAAAGTACTGTAAAACTTATAATATCGCTAAGGATGTAGACATTTTGTCAAAAGGTAAAAGTGCCTCCTGAGCAGCTGCAAAAATAACCCGTCATAAATGTGTACTTAGGCAACTGTGGGTACTGTGCCTGCCTATGAATTTCCTCACTAGATTGAAATTATCCCCTTCTTTCACATATGTAAATATAGCACCTCTTAAATCAGTGTCAGGAGTTGCAGAATACCTGCAGCCTTAGTTTTCCTTACTTGCCAGGTGTTTCCTCACAGGGCAGTACAGGATAGGAAATAATTTTTAAAAGCAGAACTTTGACTTTTAAGATTTATTTTTTTTTACATTTGGCGAAATTTCTGATATAAAGAACATTTTAAGCTGAAAGAGGGGAGATTTAGACTAGATGTTAGGAAGTTCTTTGCTATGAGGGTGGTGAGGCTCTGGAACAAGTTGCCCAGAGAAGCTGTGGCTGCCCCAACCCTGGAAGTGTTCAAGGCCAGGCTGGATGAGGCTTTGAGCAACCTGGTCTAGTGGAAGGTGTCCCTGCCTGTTGTGAGTGGGCTGGAACTAGATGATCTTTAAAGTCCCTTCCAACCCAAACCATTATGTGATTCTGTGAACACTGGTAATATCCACTATTTATAGATCTGTTTATATATTTTTTTTTTCTATTTCATTGCAACTGGAATGGCAAAACAAGCTTATTTTGGAGAAAGTTACAGTATTGTAAAGTTACAAATATAATTTAAATGTCATAAATCTGTCCTTTTGGATAGAACAAGAGAATATGTACTTATTTCATATGGAGTGCAAGTATACATCTCAGCGGAATATTAGAAAAAAATCCACGTAGTTGTTCTGTAGATATACTTATTTACATCCTCATTTTGGTCCTATAAAAGTATTCCAAACTCAAAGTATACCAATGATAATAGGTACACTCTTAACTTTATTATTGGGGAAGACTCTTAATTTCCTCATCCCAAACAGGCAAAAAAAGTATCTGAGGAACTCTGCAGACAAACTGACTGAGGGGTCTGCAAAATAGTTCATAAAAATCTTTTCATGAGTCCAAAATATTTTTCAATGAATGAAGTCTTGATTTGAAGTCTTCTATTTAAGACCATGTATTTTAAAACATACTCTGGGTCTGTGTTGCAGTGCAGTGTTATTTACATGCAGGAAGGCTGACATGTAGTGGTCCTTGCTGTTGTCTCTTAAAATGTGCCATTTGGTATAGCAAAACAATGTATAGTTAGTATTTAAAAGAGGCATGTACACTTTTCATGAAAAACAGTGTTAACAGTTCTTTTCCAGTCCACTACTATATTACTTTTAATGGTATGTCATAGTACATATATTCTGAAGTGTACTTGATGAATAAGCTCAACAGGAGCCACAAACTTCTTGAAAGTAACATTTGCTAAGTGTGTTTCTGTATGAAACTTTTTCACTAAGTAAATGAGATCACAGGTTAGGGTTAACTGAAAGGAAGCACCTGAAGGGAACTCAAAAAGGCTGGAGCAGGAAAGGTAGAGGTATATGGTTCTGGAAGGATAAAGGTTACGACAACTGTACCATCAGCTGGAAAAGATTACTTATAGAATCATAGAATAGTTAGGGTTGGAAAGGACCTTAAGATCATCCAGTTCCAACCCCCCTGCCATAGGCAGGG
>JBCJKH010049210.1:10801-33602 GCA_039877255.1 Loriculus beryllinus
TCGCTGGCCGCAGGAGCAGCCGGGGGTGAGTGATGCTGTGACAAACAGCTTTGTGAAGCCCAGCATGGAAACATTTTGGCACTGATTGGATGGGAAGCATGGTGCTGATGGATGGGCAGCATCCCACAAGCCATGCAGTGCCTTAGGAAGTTAAACAGGTGCTTCAGAAAGTTAAACCAAAGTTTTAGGATTGAATATTGAATTGTTATTCAGACCCTCTGTTCCATTGGAAAAAATGAATTTAATGCTTTGAAATCAATTTCTTTGGAAGTAAATTGACTTTGTGTTTTGCTTAGGATGACAGTTTGCAAACAGCAAACACCTATTGGCACATTTACCAAAGGAATGGATTAAATGGTCGTTGACATAGAAGCTAGTCCTCAATACATTGTGATCTCGGGCTGTTTTGGGAGCTGGTGTTGAGCAGCTTTAAGCTTGTGCTCCTGTGAAGCATCCAGCTATTTTGAGCCAGTCTGTGACACGTAGCACTTCACTGTGTCCTGAGTTAAATGTGTGTTCTTCACCCTGTATGCTGCATAGATTGGCATCAGGAATTAGTGCCTGTTTTAATAAGAGAAAGGAAAAATTTAGGGTCAAGAAGTTATCCAGATTCTTCTGGCCTGCAAAGCACATACAGCAGTTCATTGGGCAGGTGATTTCCAACTCCCAGACCAGGAAAGTGATGGCATAGGAGGCATTGGAAGACCCAATTCCCTACAGTCCTTGTGCTTACACATCCCCATTTGTTCTGCTTCTGCAGCAGTGCCTGGGCACAGAGAGCCCGGTGTGCTCTCGCCTGTGATCCCTCGCCTTTCCATAGGTTTTCCCACCGGTCGCCTGTGGGGATGATTTTGCTGTTTCAAATGCAGATGAAGGGCCAGATTCCCCAGCAGAATTCTACTCTCTTTGTTCAAAAGCCTTGTCTGGCTGTACCGAAGGGAAGGGAAAGACACAACAGCTCCCTCGGTGCTTGGATCCAAGCCTGAGTGTTTTCCCTGCCACAGTTCCAGCATCCCAGGTGGATCCAGCTCTCTTTGGACCAAAGTGACCTTGGCAATGCTTTCTCTTTGCCCTGGTTCCTCTTCCACATCGTTGTGACTGGAAAGATGTGGGATTAGAGACTGGTAGGGAAATAAAAATATAACTTAATGGGGCTTTAAAGTAGCGGTAGCTTTGACCTTCAAGGTGAACTCAGCCAAATGACCTTGCAATAAGCCATTCCCTTCCTGCAGGCACAGTGACATTTTCGAGGCTGTAAAGCATTAAAGAGGGGGAGCTTTCCTGGTTTTACTGTTTAAAAAGCCAAGGGCATGACTTTAAGCAGGTTTCCGTGTCCTGCTGGCCATGGGCAGCTCTCGTTGCCCTCACCTGCTCTGTTTGGCCAAGGACTTCCTTGCTCCAGGGGTCCCTGTCCCTTCCTCAAGCATCCTTCGCAGGTGCTTGGTTGGCATTCAGTGGCTCCTCCGTGAGTGCTCCATCACAGCTGTCTCCATCCAGGAATTGTGTCCTCTCGGACATGTTATAAATGGAGTGCTGTACAGAACAGGGAAGGTATCATCTGCATTTCTGAGCTCTTTTCATGTGCTCCTTCTGCTTCGAAGCCTTTCAAGTGGTATTTTCCCACCTTGGTAAGGATAATCCATCACGTTCCAGTGTGCCACACTGTTAAGGCTATGAGGCAGCCCTTTGAGCCTGGCGATGCCAGCCATGCTGCCCAAAACGCATATCACATGGCAATAGTCCTTTGGATCTTCTTCTTCCAACCTCTTTCACTGATAAATAGTGTCCTGTGGATAGCAAATGAAAAGGGTACAACCTTATTTCTTCAAAGATCAGTTGGTCTAGCCCAGAGGCATAATAAAATCCCAAAACTTTGCTTTTAGGAATCATCTTTTATAAGTAATATTTTTCAAAGCTAAGTGGTAGGTACACAGTTGAGAAATAAAATACCAAGGCTCAGTGCCTTGGAGCTGTGTAGGCTTTTATATTGTGGTGATGGCTTGGTTTCATTAGGAGAGTTACATGATGTAAAGCTGTTTTTCTGTGGAAGGTGCTTCAGCACTGGTTTAGTTCAGCCTTGCTGCTGCTCTGCTCATCACTAGAACTGGTGCATGGGTCTGCAATGGTGCACTGCCCGTTTCATGCACATAAAGGGTTGTGTGTTGCCAAAACAGACTCTCGCCGTCTGCCTGTGGGTCTTGTGCCACCCACAGCTGCGGTCGTGGGGAGGTTGTACAGCCACGTGTGTCAGGCAGCAAATCCAGACTGCCATGGGAATCCATTAGGATGCTGTGCTCCTGCCTGTTAATGGTACCGCAGAATAGCGATAATTATATGAAGCACCATTTAACATCATTGCCAGTGTGCTCTGTGTTTATTTATACACATCTTCATTCACAGTCAGCAGTACCCAGGCTCTAAACGGCTCTGGGTAAGTAGAATATCCCATGGCTATTACTCTGTTACTAGGCTGCAGGTATTGTCATTCAGCTCGTGTGCCACAGGCCATTTTCTGAGTTATCCAATGGGACCCTCCATTTCTTCTCATTTCTTGGTTCACCCGTATGATATTGCAGGGCCAGTTCCCAAAGACAGCGCCTGCTGCTGCTCTTTCCTCCTCAGGAATCCATTAAAGTTCATTAAACTTTTTACAGACATAAATTCAGAGTGCTGGAAATTGCTGGAGTTTAGGAAATGTGGGGAGAATATGAAAAGCTTTTCTCTTTCAGAGAGTATTTAGTACTTCTTGGAGCTTTTTTAACACTTACGGGTAAAACTGCAGTGTTGTGGGATAAAATACAACTGTTACATGTTATTTTGGCTTGGCAATTTATGGCAAGTCTAACACTGTGCTGTCACAGCCAAATTATAAGGCTTTGACCAAGGGAAAAGGCATGCTGGAGCATGTGAAGGACAGGAGCCTTTGTACAAGGAGCAAAGCAAGTGGCCTGGCTTTGTACAGCCCTGGCTGTAGAGCAGAAAAGCAAAGAGCAGAGCAAGGAAACTGCCAGGAAAGCATCAGGTCTGGGGCTGGTAAATCAGTGCCCACGTGTAGGATCAGCACGTGGCCAGGTTCAGTGTGTTCCTCTCAGGGATGCTTTGTGGGTCCTGTGGAATGGCAGCGTTACTGCCTGTTCACATCCTTGAGCCTAGAGGAGCAGGGCATGGACTCTAGGATCAGTTCACCATAGAAGCCAGCCTTTCTGTGCTCTGTCTGTAGCTCTTATTCCCACATTGCTTCCAGTGTCAGTACCTCATGTGCATTTATTGGGCAGCTGGTTCTTGCTCCTGTTGTTCTTGGATAAAACCCGTGGGTATCCCAGACTACATGGGACTTTATAAAGTCCTGAAGATTCATATGTAGAACTTACCCTGTCTCTAAAATGAATTTCAATGTCTACTTGTTGGTAGCCACTTATTAAGGGGGAGGATAAAACACACGTCCCCATCAGTTCTAGGGGAACCTGGTGGTTCCCTACATGTGGTTAAAACTCTTAATGTGTTAAATGGACAGGACCCTGGCAGTGGATTTGGCTGTTCTCTGGGAAGCTGTGGAAGCAGAGATTAAAAATGGACTTAATTGTATTTTACAAGGAGTCAGGACATGTCACGCTGCTCATAATTAGCAATAAACTTATCTCTGCCTGACTACTTCTGATGTTTTTATTGCTATAACTACACTTATGTTGGTGGTTCCTCAGAGGCAATAGAGGGCTCACTGTAACAGAAATGTCTCTTGTTTTGGCAATGGGATCTTCCAGGTTTCCTTTTGGTCAATCAGTCTTTAGCAGTTTAAGTTCATCTTTCTGATTACTCACACCTAAAGCTGGTAAAAACCAATCGCACTTTGTTTCCTCCAGTGAAGAGGAAGGAGTTGTAAGGCTCCAGCAGAATGCATCTGCCTCTTCTGATTTTTACCTTAAACCAGACTGATGTGCTGTGCTCATGGCTCTTTTTATATCAAGTTTGCAAAGAAACATCCTCAAAATGAAACAAAAAAGAAGCAGGAAAGTGAACAAATGGAGATGTTACTCCATGGGCTCTGGTCTCCGAGCTCTCTGCCATGCTGCTGATGTACCCAGCCTTAGCACTGGGGCCAAGCCTAAAAGTGCAAACTTTTTGCTGTACCTGCAGGAGAGCTTAAGCCATAAAATAGCACTTTATTATCTGCGTAACACTGGACCCTTGCAGTAATGCCAATGTCAGAAAGATTGTTAATAAATAATGAAGAGCAGAATGAGCCAAGGGTTGACCTTTTGTAGAGCACCATCTGTCACTGGAGCGTCACTTGATCTTTACTTCCAGTGTTGATTTCTTTTCCCATCCCCTTTGGGGATACTGTAGGTTCACTTTTATTAATAGCTTTTGTCTGACTTGTAAAAACTCCTGTAAAATTGAGAGGTTCCCAACTTCCATGGCAGGCAAATATTTGGGGAGCAAAATCACGGATGCAAACATCCTGTCAGCCACCCTCCTCGCACCAAATACGTGTGGCAGAGGAAAGCTGCTGGAAAACCTTCCCAGATCCCATTAGGGAGAGTGTAGAAGAGCATCCTTGGGACACTAGATCGTGAAAATTTGCAGCTGCTGCGTTTTCCACTTTCTACATTGTCTGGCAATGGGAAGGTAACAACGAAGGCAAAATGAAGGGCACGAGTTTGCCAAGTATTTAAGTTAGGGCTTGCTCCTGTCCTCTTAAGAGGTTGATCCAGCACATGTTAAGAGGGTACCTGGGGGTGAGCAAATGAATTGCAGCAAGCACAGGCTCCTGGTCCACTGTGGGGCAAGCATCCTGTGTCTTGTCACCTCATTTGGGAGGAAATTACAGGGAGATAAAGGCCCCAGGTTTTCCAACTGTTCATAAATAAGTACTTGTTAAAAGCAAGCTCATCCCCTTGGATTGGGGCGTAAGTGGCCCCTTTGGCAATATGGTTCCGGTTTGCTCCCTCCCCGCTGTCGTTAGGAAGAGTGCCATCAATTGAAGGAAATCATAATTAAATATGATCTATACGAAATTTCCTTCTTACTTCTCTGTAATTGCAAAGCCCTGAATCATAAAAACCAGATGCAGGGAAAATCTATTAAGTGATTTCTCCTGCCTTTTGAGCCAAAGGTGGATTATGCCCTGCAGTATATTTTCTATCGTTGTGCAGAACCTGAAATGTTCCAAATGATGAAACTTCCGTCACTGGGCCAGGAGGTGATTCTAAAACATAATAAATCATGCTGCCACCACGGTTTCCTTGGTGTTCTGCCTGAGTTGAGGAAGAATTTCCTTGTTTCTACCTGCTGTAAATCTCCTACCGTCCACAAAAACACTTGTCCTGATGCCTGGTGGTTTCTTGTCTGTGGCTTTCCAGCTCCGTCCTCTTCCTGTGCTCCTAGCAGGGTGGTGAGTCTGGGACAAGCTCCTTGGTGGGGTTGGCTTCTTTATTTCTCTCTTCTTTAATGCTGGTTATTTTTAAGGTAACTCAGGTTTAACTCGTTTTAGCCCCTGTATCCTGACTGAGTTGGAAGGAGGAATGTCTCTGGTATGATTCCCTACGTTTTGGCTTGAAGTGAAAGGATTTCCTAGCTAAATGCCTTGCTGGATCCTGTTTCAGAAGTGTCCTTTGCTTTGACTTGGCTACAGTTTGGGTGCAGATCGTTTCCTTTGCCATACATTAGCACAAGCTGATGGTTGTATTTGTAGCAGCAGAGATGCTGCAGAGGTGGGTCTGACTGCAGGGATCGCAGGAGTCCTCCCTGAATGACGTTTCTTTGGTATCATTCACCTTTTGGGCAGGCGTTTGCTAATTTAAATGTAAAAGTGCTTGAACTGGCTAGGGATGCAGCTGGGGGAGCTCTGACCTCTATGGTTAAGGTTCCCTTCCCTGGCCATGCGCATCCAGCATCCCAGGCTATGCGGGGGTTGGTATTTCCAGGAGTTCATTTTGGACCCAGCTATGCATCAGTAGCTCTGTAAAAAGCACCTTTGTCTGCATTTCCCCCTGTCCCTGTCCTCTCCTCTCTGCTAAAGAGTGCTGACGGGAGCTCTCTGCCTTCCTTGTCATGTTTGGGATCATCAGGGAACCCTGCAGAGAGGTGACCTCCATCAGGAGAGCGCGGCCGGCGCTGGATGCAGCCCAAGCCAGAGCCCTCCTCTGATGGACAAGGTGACATTGGGCTTCACAGCAGCTTTAATGCAGCTCCCTCTTCTCAGAGAGCAGTGATTCCTTTGGAGTGAAAGGGCTGGGAGCGCCAGGCCCACTCCTGTGCAGCAGTTCATGCTCTGCTCACATCAGTGTTCTGTGTCTCATTTGCTTGGTGGAGTTTTGTCTTAACTGTAGCTGGAAAAGCTGGAATATTTTAGAATGTTCCTACTTTGTCTCTGATGGCCACTGGTCCTTTTAATTGAGTATCTGGACTTCTGCTCAGGGAACTGCTTCTCATCAGAATGAGACATCCCCCATACCCTCCTGCTGGGCTGCGGAAGCAACTTTATTTGATTCAAAATATGTGGAAAGATAAAAACTTGAAAGTCAATTGACTTCAGTGTGGAGGAAAAAAATGCAGCTTGGTTATTATGGCGTATGCTAAATTTTAATAGCATTTAGGAAGTGTTTTGTGGGGTAGAAAGGAGAAGCAAACCCATCAAACCTCAGCTGTGTTCTGGTTTATAGTGCAGAACACTTTGCTGCTGCCATCCAAAGGCTTTAAAATGTAATAAGGCACGGCTGAACCCAGGGGTTTCAAGATATATGTAAAAAGCATGCATATAAAGGAGCAGTATAAAAGGTTCCACTGCAGAGCAGGTGGGATTTAGGCAGAAGAGCTTTTAGTGGAAAAGTCTCTTTGACTTGATCTGTATTTACTAACAAGAGTGGCTACTTAAAGAATAACATTATTTGAAGTCTTGAAGGCCTGGCTTTCACCTGTAACTTTAGTTTTCATTGTTTTAGAGATATTGGGCTGTCCTGCACAGATTTATATAAGTCTTTGCATCTTTACACACTAATAATACATTGCTATGTGCTTTTGCAAACTACTACAGAGAATTAAGCCTCTAAGTCTTTCCTGGTATCAGTTGAAGGGTTCTCTCCTGTTAAAAGTGCTGTTTAGTAACCCACTGGGAAAAAGGAAGAGAGCCCTAAAACCAAGTTAAAACCAAATCCAGACCTAAATGGACTTTGCTTTCACTTGTAGTGATGTAGCCAGCCCTGGGAATGGCTTTCCCAGGTGAGTTATTCCCCAGATCTTTAATTTCAAAATGGGAGCCACAAATCTATCTTTTCCCATTGGATGTAAATGCATGTGGCCTACCTGGAGAATGATGTTAACAGGTTACAGAATCAGTGTTCCCAGGAGTTTCCAGTTAAAAATGGGAAGCAGTGGAACATGCTGACGTGCATCAAAACTAGATGCTAGGGATGAGATACTTTGATGTGTTTGTTGCAGCATCATTTATTAAAATGTAAGTTAGAACTGTGTAGATAAATGATGTGTCTCATAGATCTTATTCTCTCTGCCAGTGAAGTAGTGACAGGGTGGAATGTTGCTTAGGATTTAAGGTAATGCCTTCAGAAGCTCCTGATGTCTGATGCAGAAGCCGTTTGCCTTCGTCTAGTGCATTGCATGCTGGCGGTTGTATGAGACAGGAGACTAGGCTCAGCAGGGATGGATGCAGTGTGATAATGTCTCTGTTACATGTCTGCCAGTGGGTACTCCCCCACCCCAGATTAAATTCTGAGCATGTTTCCACGAAGGTTCGTTTACAGACATACTCCAGTGATCCTTCCTTACGGAGACACACATGAAGCACATGAGGAGACGCGGTTGTCCCATCAAAAGCAGTGATGGCTAAAGGAAAAGCTGCTTTTCTTTGGACTTCCATTGAGTCTAGCTAGGGAAACCTGTCCATTGTCTGAGCAGCAGTATTAATCCTCAGCTCCTGAACAAAGATGCTGCCCTTAATAGAGCTTGCTTTTGAAATGTAACTCTTGGAGTTGTACAAATACCCCATCAATAGTGCAGCGGCTCATTGCATTGTCCCCAGTGCATGCAATCTTCATTATTTGCACTGTTGGGAAGAGGCGGTGTTTCCACAGGATCCGCACTACTCCATTTAGCTGAGAACAATGATTTATTCCCCCCTCACCATCGGACACCCTCTGTTTCCCTGGCTAATAACAAACCTTGCTGCACAGGAGGGGATTGGAAGGCTGCGGGGAAAGGCAGCTCGGCACAGTTGGGAAGAAAAGCTCCTGCTCCCTGTTGCATGGAGTTAAACCACATCTATGTTGCCTAAAGCCCTAAGTCATGTGCTGATGTAGACATTACTAAAGCAGGCTTTAATTGTGAATAGCTGCAGCCTGAGCAGGGCTATGGGTGCAAGGTGCTATCTTAATGCAGGTGTTCTGGGGCCATACACCCCCTTCCTTACCCACTGCGGCTGCCTCTTTCTTTCTCTCTGCTGGCACTGGGCTTGAATGGGTATGGCAGGTCTTGCTTCAGACTGTCAGTCCATCTTCATCTCCTTGTGTGGATGCCCTGCCCTGTGCTTGCTCCTCACCAGCTTTCCCTGCAGAAGGTTCTTTGGGCAGATGAGAGGGAAATAATGCATTGCAAGTGGGTAAAAGCAGGGATGTTCTAGTGCCTTGCTCTGTCTGTTGTTGATGTATGGAAATCATGAGGTATGGAAATCACTCAGCATTCTGGGCCCTTGGAATAACCTGCTGGAGAGGAAAGGCAAGCTGCCACCCATCAGCGCATTAACAGGGGGTCGTTAGCTCCTCAGTGTGAGCCTAATGTGGGGCAGGGTTGAACTGCAGGCAGGGAGGCAGCTCTTCCAGCTCTCAGGAGTCCCTGAGCATCTGTTGATGATGATGGAAAGAAGCAAGTACCGGGGACCTCTGACTGCTGGGTGTTTTTTGCCTTTCTGACCCCCACCAGTGAGTTCATGTGGGGGACGATGAGTTCAGGTCTGCTTGTAAGGGCAGAACTAGCCTTTGGTCCCATGTGGCTGCTCTGACATGGTGCTATCAAACAGCTTGTGCCTGCTGGAGCACCTGTATCCCAGGAAAAGGACAGGGAAGGGCATCCCTACTGTGCTGCTTTGGACATGTCGCCTCTTTAAACTGTTGTAGGTGCTACAGCAGAGCCGTGCAGTTGTCACTCGGGCAAAGGAAGAGATCTCTTGGTATCTCTGTCTGGCTGTCATGCAGAAACCTCCAGCAGCCACTTTTCTCCACTGCAAGTGCCAGTCATGACAGCAGCTTGGAGTCGTGCACGTGTGGGCTGAGTCGTTTGTCCACTCGAAAGCCTTTACTCTTCCAGAGTCATTGCTTTCCAGGCTACAGCCTCCTCTTCTAAAGCTCGCTTTTCAATTATAAGTCCCAGTTGACCACTGCTGTCGAGATCTGACAGCTAGCCAGCTTTTAATCCATTCAATGTGTGTGATACAGATAATGTATAGCAGTGGTTTTTTAACATTAGAATGCTGTTTGGTACTAAATCAAACACTGTACAAAGTGTTAAGTGCCTTACAGATATGTTTGCTTTGTCAACCAGACTTTGAACCCCCTGAAAGAATGAAATCAGGTTTGCTTGACGAGCTGTTTCCCATGAAACCAGGTTGATGAGCATTAGTTGTAGTCCCATCCTTTAATTCTCTATTAATTGAATCTTACATCCATTTTTCCACTGCTTTGCCTGGGACTGATGTTAGACCAGTCAGTCCAACGTGAAGGAATGAAAGGTTCGTTCTGCTTGACCTTTTGGGATATTGATTAAAAGAGAAATTATACAGACCGCAGGTATTCCATCCTGCAAGTGTTCAGCGTGTGCATTGTTACCTCTGAGTCTGAAAGAAAAGTTGGTAAAATTGGGTAAGTGGCAAAACCAGGGCATGGCAATAACCATGGCATTTGGGAGCTCTGGGTCCTTGGGTGGCACCAGTGGAATTAAACAGGTCAGTAGTAAAAGAGCATTTGGGTCATATCTAGTAGATGTATTGAATGAAGTGCACCAGGTACATCAAGGCAGGTAACACCATTGTGGTTTCATCCTGGTTTCATGAGAGAAACAAAAAGACCTGTAAGTAGATTAAATTTTTGGCTTCTTCCAGAAATATATGAGGAGAAACCATCCGACAAGCATGCAAGTTTGCTTAATCCTTGGAAAAAATGTGGTGGGGTTTTTCTTTATTTAAACATTCTTGCTTCAAGCTTTAGAGTGTTCTTATTTAGGAATATGTTTCCAGTTATTTGCAATGTGCTAATTACCCAGTGGCAGAACCTAAGTGGGCGTAAATTGTCATATCTCTGCTGACTTCAGTGGAACTGTGGCAATTTGCACTTCGGGAGGATCTGTCACCTAGATTCCTGCCAAATCCAAAATCCCTCCCTGCTAACTTGGCTGGGGAGCCTCAGGCTCGTGGGAATACAGAAGAAAGCAAGCGTTTTGCAGGGCTTAAAACCCTGCGTGTCATTGATTTGTTAGCGCTCGTGTTTGGTATTCCGTCCGCCACAGGGATGTGTAATGGATACTTGAGCCATCTCAGGCTGATGAGGAAGGAATCCTGCCTCAGCTCGCGCCGTTGCCGTGGAAACCGCTGCGGTGGTACCCAGGCTGGAGGGGGGCACCCGGTAATTCCGTGCCGAGGAGGCAGAACACGCACAGCCTCCAAAAGCCTCTGTTGGGTTAGAAACGTATTAGATGCTTCTGCCTTTTATTGTGTCTTCCAATGTGACCGTGCAGCCGGCCGGGACCTCGAAATGCCGGCGCCGTGGCTGGGGCAGCAGAAGTGCCCTGAGCTCACAGACAGCTGACCCTTCCCTCTGAGCAGGCTGGATGAGGGATGGCTCAGGGTGACGGTAAATAGCAAGTGGGGAATTCCAGGCAGAAGGGCATAAACACAGATTTGTTTGGCTATCTAGCATCCTGACGTTTCCTGCCGTAATGGCCTTTTAATTGATTAATCCTAATATAAAAGATTCATGTTGTCAGCTCCCTCCACAGCTTTTTCAGGTCAGTGTTGTCTCAGAAACCTACAGAAATGGCTCTTGTGGTGATGAGAACCATGGAGGAGATGGTGGGAACAGCAAAGAGGGGAGCAGGAGGAACTGGAGCCTCTGCAGCAGCCCGGTGTAAGGCACCTTGCCTGAGAGCAGAGTGCTCTTGGTGCACTGGTTGGAGCAAGATGATGATGTTCTGCACCAGTGATGGAGACCAGGGAGGACACCAAGCTGTGACCGGTGAAATGCCCGCCCAGCCCCATCTCTTCCTTCGTGGCAGGTTCTCCTCTTGGTCTAAGATGTTTGTAGGGCTTTTTTGTGGCTTATAATCTGACCTTGACACATGGAGTCCTTCCCCATAAATCCTGTGGTGCCTACGAACCTTCTGAGGGCATTTCTCGTGGGAGGTCACAGGAGGTGGTCAGCTGGTTTCCTCTGTCTACCAGGGCTATAAAAATGTTTGAGGTAATGATATCACTGGCAGGATGATACCCAAGAGCCTCATGAAACTCTGCCCCTGCATCTAGATGCGTCATGCAGCTTCGTCTGGAATTTTTCTACTAGAACAAGCAAGGGGAGAAAGCAATCCTTGTTTTCCCTTGCTCTGTTCATTCCTCAGTTGCATCAATGTCTTAAAAACAAATGAAGGACTTCCCTAAAAATCACACCGTTTTGTGAGTGCTTCTGAGAAGATTTCCTGTGCAATGTTTTTAGATATTTACATCAATGAAGTGCTGTGATTGTCTCCTCTGAGGCATCCTTTCCTATCACTTATGCCTTCCAAGGTCTCCTGCATGGCCCAGCAGAATCCTGTCCCCATCCATCGTGTCTCACATCCGCAGCAGTACTATAATATTATTTATAATCCCAGAGAAGGACCTGGGGCCGTGTTGCTTTACTGCATAGTTAAGTAAAGGTGGGGTGAATAATGAGTTTCTCACTCCCTCTGGGCTTTAACTCTTGGTATTGTTAAACCCTGTCATTGTTTTTTCACCTTGTCTGATGCTAACTGTATTTATTCATATTATGTATTACCTTGAAGGCATGTATTGGGCATTCGAGTCAGTGGCCCAAGTGATGCAGCCCTTTCTGCAGGTGAATAGCAGTGAGCGTAACAATCCTCTAACAAACTGGGACTTTCTCAAAGAAGATAAATCCACAGGCAGTGAGAGATTTTTCCAGAATCTTATTTATCCACCATCTGCTTGTATACCTCATCCCTTTCCCAATCAGGGGAATTCAAAGACTCTGAGAACCCCATTTCCAGATTAGAGAGGAACAAGTATTGTTGGGGGAGAGCAGCACGGGCTACATGAGTGGCCTGTTGCCAACATCCGTGGATTAACCCTGCCTGCCTGTCTCTTGCATACGAACTACTGAATGTTAAAATCAATGCGCACATTGATTCCATAAGCAGGTGTAACGTACCAGGTAGCAGATTTTATTCTACTTTGGGCCTAATTCATTAACATTTTGCTTGTACAGGCATCTTGTTATCTTTATGTGACTTCTCTGGTCGGCCATATGTGTTTGTTGGCTGCATAGTATTTTTCAGCAAGGATGCAGCAAACTTGCCATCTGGGTGATGTTTGCCCGACTACTTGAAATAGTTTGGGGTTGTTTTTTCTCAAATATGGCCATAAGAAGTTTCTGTTATCCCTTATTTTTCCATGGGCGGTGCACAGTTTGCTTTTCTCAGAATGGAAATGCTGGTGGTGGTGTTCGGAAGAGTTTGCTATGTGGGGATATAGCAACCTCTCTGTGTTGAGGTCTACAGGGTCTCTGCCGTGTTATGTTCAAAGGTCTGTAGGACAGAGGGAGCTGATTTGGGAGCTAATGGAAAAAGCTGTTTCTTTGCAAGCAAACGTGATATTCTGAAAACAAAGATGTATTTTATTGTGCCGTTCCAGGATTGGTACCTTGCGTAAAGTTGATTTATAGCTGCAGAAACAACAGCAACGGAACTGCGGGAGCTGTCGGAATGGGGGATGTGAATGTACTGGGATATGCTGCAGCTGTGGGAGCGGAGAGGATGCTCCTCATGCTGGGGAGTTGCATCCTGGAGCTCATTTACTTCCCTGGTGAAGGCTGCCCCCGCTCTTGGTACCCAGACACTGGTGCCAGGTGGCTGGTGAGCATCGTCTCCCATCTGCATTGCTCAGCTCGGTAGAAGAGGAGGGAACACACAATGCTGTGTGTTACTAAGCAGCATCGGGAAGATTGCCCTGAGGTCTTACGTTCATGTCTGTAACCTTTGTAAAAATATTATTTCCCATTGCTGCCCGGTTTCTCTAATGTCAATGTACTAAGCTCTACCTCCCAGTCTTACATCTTACACCCGGCATTGCCTTCTCTATTCCCTAGAGCACGTGTGTTTTCTAAACTGGCTTTTAAAAATAGCTGGTTTAAACCCAGCAGAAATCAGGGGAGACATTGCTGTTGGCAGGGAAAGAAGTTTTTATCATGGTCTGTTGCAAAATGCACAGTGGATCTGCAGTTGAAGTTCACCTTTAGCGTTCGGGGCTCTTCTAGCTCCCATTTGAAAGCTGTTGCAGTGGATCAGAGATTAGCTTGCCTTTGGGACCTCCTTTTGTGCTGCAACTGCAGTGCACTGAGCCAGAACCACGCACGTACCTGCTGGTGCTGGTGGTGGTGTTGTCCTGTTTTCCCTCTATAAAGTGCAGGGTTAAAAAGCAGCATTTAGATTAAGGGAAGAATTGCCCAAAAGTGAACACAGCCAAAAAACACAGTTCTTGATCAGTAGTCACAACTCCAGTAAAGGCAATGGCAGTGCAATTGTTTGTACAGTGCCACTGGTAGTGATTCAACTCTGTGGAGTTTACTGGACTTTAAGTAAATTAATACAAATGATGTATAGCACTGTTAGAATACCAAATCCCAGCATCTTATGTTTTGACATGTCTATTATTTATATGCAAATTCAGTCTTTCCTGCAGAATTTCCTTGGAGATAAACATTCTATTAGGAAGTTAAGGAAGAGGACACAATATGCAAATAGAAGATAATCCACAAGTTGCTTGAGACTGGGAATACAACTGTGAGAAAGAGAGAGATAGCTTTTAGATCATTTTTACTCCTTTATTCCATGTTATTTAGTTTCTTAGCCTCAGACAGCATGTACTGATTGCTGTTATGGCATGTGCAATGCTAGGATGCTTCTAAGAAGGAGTAATTGGTAGCCATAGGACTCAGTGATGCTCCTGAGCGAGGTGACAGTATGTTATTTACAACGCTGTGTAGGTACTGTGGAGGAGAACAGTGCTCAGGAAACACCAGTAGAAAGCGAAACAGAAAAAGGCAAGTTGAACAGATCAGGAAGATGGGTGGATTTCTGTTCCGTGGCAGGTTCATCCTAAGACACAGGAAGAGTCACACCTTCCTGGTATTTAGAAGGCTTCAAAACCTGCAGTTATCCTGGTACTTTATAAATACCTGTCTACATTACCCTCCAAATGACTCCATTTCAGATGCTGCTGCTGTCACCATGATGAATCATTTCACGTACAACTTGGAGATGAAGACTTCTAAATTTAGGGCTTGGCATCATGAAACCTCCATGAATGTCTGTATATGATGAAGAGCAATCCTGCTCGTAGGTGCCTAGGCCGAGGTGGATGCATGGGTGCTCATCCCTCTCCAACAGCTGAGGTTTTGCTTTTGTTTAAATAAATAGCGTGTGGTTGTATAAACCAATGGATAATCCATACTGCATTAGCAAACCCAACCATGTCAGTACCTTCTGCAACAAAAAGTGCCTCTTGTATTGAGAAATGCAAGCTAGAAAGGCAAAGGATCTTTTCTACTCTAACACTGTAATGACACTGACAGTGTGAATTTAGGTGAGTTATTTGAACTTGAGTTGTCATTTCTGATAGCAAATCCTGACAGCCAGAGGATATGTTTTATAGTGCAGGTAACCAAAGGGTACGATGGTCCTGATGGAAATGCTCAGCCCTATGCACTGTGCTGGTTTTTGGGATGAAGCTCTTCTCCACTTGTTTGCTGTGCTGGTGCTCCTCTGACCCAGCTTTTCCCAGTTGCAGTTTCCCTCAGTGCTTTTCCTGCTTAACCAGTTCTGTCAGTTCTGTTTCCATCTCCATTTGCTGGGTGTATGTGTTATACTGAGGATGGTTCTGCTGAGCTTGTTTGTTAGGTTTTGGACTGTGTTCCTTGCAGGTATATTTACTTAAGGTAAACGACAAAGTAATGGAGCTCTAGCTGAGTGTGCCTTCATTTGTTTTAGCTATTAGAACCTGAAGAAGATCATTTAAATGACAGAAAATGATGCCCAAGGTCCACAGAAGGTAGTGTGGGTCTGCGGTGCCTCCCTTGGTTGGGGTTCAAATACTCATGTCATCAAGCCACCCGTGCTCTGCCAACGGTGATGGAGGGAGGAAGCCTGCAAGAGGTTGTACAACTTTAACTCAGACGTGAGGGAAATAGGGTGAAAAATGCAGAGAATACTTTCAAATGATGAGTGAAAGAGGGGTCAATGCTGTGCTGGGACCACGTACTTGCTCAGGATGCAGTCCAAGACTGAGACCCCCTTTGGGTAAGGAATATCCACATCTCAGTAAACGTTTTGCTTGGAATTACTTTAAGCAAAGAGTCTGCAGACAGTCTTGGACTCCTGGAGGAATTGAGTTTAAAAATAGATGTGTAGACATGGCACTTGGAGACATGGTTTAGTGGTGGACTTGACAGTGCCGGGTTAATGCTTGGACTCAATGATCTTAAAGGTCTTTTCCAACCTAAACGATTCAGTGCTGCTTTATCAGTGACTGTCTTCCATGTGAGAGCATTTCTCCTCATCCCACAATACTTATGCTGTTATTCAAATAATAAAGAGCATTATTATTGCTATAATTAATGAATAATGGGCATAGCTTGCTTTGCTGGTTTACCCTTGACTGGTCCCCCTGAAACAGATGCCTGCAGCTCCCGAGCAGGGGAAGCTTCCGGCCAGATCTGCTCTGGCACGTGGTGTGCAAGGTAATTTGTCTTGGTTGTTGGAAGTGCTGTGGAGGGAGAGCAGATGAGCCCAGCAGCACAAGTGGCTGCCACCCCATCACCCTGCAGCAGCTCGTGTCCTGCCAGTGGGTAGATTCTCATTGAGGCAGAGGGAGGCTGAAGCAGGCAGGACCATGGTTTCCCCTTTCATCCGGCCTCCTTCTGTTTCTTTCTGAGTCAGGTTTATTGTGACTATACAAGTCCCAAATGGGCAGATATAAAGGTGAGATTAGTCAGGCTGTGTAGGTGGGTAAAGTACTGTGATGGGTGCTGCTGCTCTGCAGGTTAAGGCAATCAGCCGGGCACTGATGGTGTCATCACTCCACATCCTGCCTGAGCTGATGCTTTGGGTGTTTGATGAATACCCATGTATAGAGGAGAAGAAGGCAGTGACCAGACCTGTGGCCAGCCCAGCCCTGGCATTGCAGACATCCTCTTGGCACCAGTGTGGGTGTCCTGGTCCTAGTCTGATATAAACCAGCTCCTGTTTATATCAACAGGGTAACCTCATGTGATTGCACTTGCTCATGGTTCTCCTGTGCTGGCAGGCCATATAGCCCGGGCAGGGGCATGGTCCAGGGATCCCTTCCCACCCATGATTCAGCCTTTCTCTCCTTCTCCACAGTCAAAAAACAGTTTCAATATTTTATGAGAATTCAGTCTGCTTAGAATAAGGTAATTGATACAAGCAATTTCAGTTCCCTTTAATATAACAGATCTCAAGTGTGAAACCTCCTTAGTTAATGATCAGCATAAAATAAAAGTCTTTTTTTAGTGTAAGTTCTCAGTTAATTTTACAGTTCGGTTGAAGTGAAAATATCATTAAACAGGGTAGCATTAAACTTTATACTTATTGGACCTCCCCTACTCTGCAAGGGAGAGATAAGTTGGTGTCTCAACAGTCACTGTGGTGAATCCAGCACTCTGTGGTCCCTGTTTCTTGCACACATCTGGCTCTGCCAGCATCAACAGTGTGAAGATGCAGAACAAAGAGGGGGGCTGGGGCGCAAACATCCCTCCTGACAGTGCAGGCGCCATGCAGGCTGTGAGGGGAGCATGAGTGGGATAGGTCTGGTTTGTGGATGTGCAGGAGGAAATCTGGTAAAATTGCTATTTCTTAGCCCTGGGTCCCCATCTCTGCTGCGTGCGTCACGTAGGGCGAGGCTCAAACGTAGGAGACGCTTTGTACTGCAGGGTACATCGATGACGGCAAACCCACGTCTCACGGGAAGCATTTGGGATCCTAAATTGCTTTGTTTGCTGGCACTGGGAGACACTAATGGAAGGGACTGGCTGAAAAATGTGTGTTTGATCTGGGATGGGCAGCTCGTGGTAAATGGTGCAGGGTTTCTGTACCAGCTCGGGTTCTGATTGCTTCGCTGACGGATGTGAACGTGGCCGCCCTTGTGACAGGTCTCTGCCTAATGGTGTTCCTCACCAGCTCCCCTCCAGCCAGTGGTAATAGAACAAGGTGACTGCTGTTTTGGTAGGGTGCCCAAAGTCAGCTGCGAGAGAGCACTGGGGAACTGGTCCTGTTCAGAAGAGTCTCCAAGGGTATCGTATCCTCTCCAAACCCTGCAGGGATGCTCAGCTGATAGATGCGGTCAAATCCAACCTCAGCACTGGCCAGACCCTCTCTTTTCCTTGACATCTTTAGAGAAACACCTTTTTATTCCACATTAAACTTGCAAGCAGACCTTGAAATAAAGCAATGATACTCAAACTTTATACAGGTACTGCTGGCGTTGGGGGGTGCCATCCTTAATATTGACGAGGTAATGCCTAATTTATTAAGAGTGCATACTGAGTTTAAAAAACCCAGGGTTGGAGATAACCTCTGTTCATGTTCCTTTCAGCTCTAGTGCTGTGCTGTTCAGTGCTGAGCTGGAAGAAGTGCTCAGTGCTGGTTGGAGGCTGTGTGTGTTCACTGTGTGAGGACGGGTGAGCTGATGAGGAGGAAGCCCCCGCAGGTCCCCAGTAATTGTTTGCCATCCGCCTGCAAAGAGCAAGGAGCTTTGAAGGGTGCGGGAGCTGCGGAGCTTTGTGCTGCTGACAAAGGGCAGGGGATGTGGTTTCGGCTCCTCATCCCGCTGCATTCCCTTCCTTCAAGGAGAGCATTAAGTACGCGTTGTGATTGATTTGCAGTGAGCCAGGTGAGAGCCAGCTTCCTTCCTCGAGGCAGGGGAGGTAAATAGCCACGTTTACTGTTTCTAAAACCAAACTAGGCTGTAAGCTAGACCGTGTCAAAATCCAGCATTGCAATCAGTGAGCTTGGGAAAATGAAGGTGAAAGAAAAGCGCTCAATTTAAAGGGGGAGTTTAACACTGAAAAGGAAAAGATAATGAGGAAACAAACTGTTATTTACTTGAACTCCAGGGGACACGGTTGCTAGAGAAAGAAACATGGAAGAGGCTCTGCAGTTTGGGGGGAAAAAAGAGGTTTGGGAGTCAGAAGGTTTTTGAAGGAATGACACCTCGTGTTTCCCAGTGAAGGGATGCTTTTCTGTCCTCTAAACTAACACTAAATACGCAGCAGGGTCTTGCCAGGGGTGGTTTCACACCGTGATTCTTCTTGCTAAAAGGCCCACTCTTCCGGCGCATGACTCTAAAGCCAAATACCTCTCGGTTGAAAAGGGATGTGATGGCGACAGACCCCATGGGAGGCTCTGCTCGCATCCAGGAGTGTCCCTGTCCTTCTCCCTCACCTTAACCAAGTGACATCTTCAGCAGCCGCCCTGCTGCTGATGGAGATTAATAGAGAAAATATTCCCTAAACTCTTCCCTGTGTGCTTTCATTAATCTGTGCTCACATAATTAATCTTGTGGGGCAGCCTGCAGGAGGTGGTAATTGTGCTTTCAGGGGAGGATTCATCCAGAGGTTGAGGAGGTGCTGCAGGCAGTGGTAGAGGAAGATCCATGTCCTGCAGAGCCTTGGATGCAAATAAAGCCATTTTATTTGAAAAGCTCTTTGAAGCCAAGCGTAGCTTTGGCTCTGTAGGGCTGTGTGGCCTCTTCAGGTTCAATGTGGGATTAGAGAAACAATAGGTGAAGAGTTGCATTAATATCCATCTTAATACTGCATCATTATGTTGAAGACTGCTCAGATGGGGAGGTTTTATTGGGTTTGGGTTTGGTTTTATAGTTACCAATAATAGCAATTGGCATGAAGGTGGAGCCGTGTGTGTTACGTGAGGGGCTTCGGTGTGGGGATGATTTATTGTCCACTTGTACGTGCGAAAGCACGGTTGGTAAATTCCTTGTGATTTGTAAACCTGTAGGCGAGGTATTGGATAAAAATGATGAATTGGACAGCTGAGGGAACAGATTTCTGTCCACTCCTGGGACTCATTTGTAATGACACCTTTTGTGGTGTTAACGTCAGGTTTGGGCAATCGAACAACCCCTATTTGCTTTTGCTTTTCCTTGAATCCTGAACTTGGTTCCAGTGACTGAAAAGAATTGCTTTTCAGTCTTGTGCTGTAGCTGCCTTAAGTAAGACTCAGTGCACGGTCAGTCTCAGTGAAGCATTTGAACTTGGCAGTAAACAAGTGTATGAGCGTGTATTTGTGCCTTTTGTCCCAGCTGCTGAAGAACTGCTTACAAAGATGAGACAAACAGTGTTTAACTTCACACATGGTGCTGTGAATCTTCCGTGATCCGGATGCTGTGAGTTACACGTGGAAGCATTGATCTGCTCTTGAGCTATGTTTAGCCAGGGAAGGTTTTAGAAAGTGGAGTTTCTCTGTACGAACACTGGTTTAGTAAAAAGGGACTGCTCCCAAGGGGTGGCATCTCACCATTTCAGTCTTGAAACCAGCTGAACTCGGAAGTCATTCCATGGTCAGGTAACGTTCCAGCTCTTGCTCAGATGACATCCGTAATTAGATCAGTGCATCTCACCTCCAGGCCACGGGGAATGAAGAGCAGCCCTGTGAAACAGAAACGTCAGCCTTACAGATGGGGACGTGAGGACCTCGGAGCTGCTCTTATAAGAACTATGCTATTTGTTGTGCTGGACATGGAAAGAACATGGAAACGCTGTTCTCCAGCAGTTCTGTTTCCATCCCTCAAAACAGTGAAGGGTTTTCAGAGCACCTTGTCCAGAGGAGCAGAGATTCAGGACCCGAAACAGCAGTTCAGCTGCTGCTGCTCTGGAGGCAAATAACTTCTCTGTTTACATCACTTGCATTGGAGGAACAAATGGGTTTCGTTGAGAAAGATGCTGATGTGCCACACTTAGTAAAACACTTTGAGAACCAGGGGGATGAGAAGAACAGACCTAATGGTGTAATGCGTAAAAGCTTATTTCCTGCAGTCTTGTGGTCTTTCCCAAGCACTGTCAACCTAGAAGAAATCGTCTGAATGTTTTAATTGCCTGTGATGGGGAAGACAGAAGATTCCCTCTGCGTGAGAAGAGGTGATGCACTAGAAATGATTCAGCGCTCTCTTTTGTCAGATACCTCGTCAGCGCTGTCTTGCTTCTATTGAAAAAATATGCAGAAAGCCCTTTAGAAGCAGAACTGTTGAAGCTGCCAGCTAATCACTTGACTTTCTTTTGTCAGTGCCCTGTGACCGCCTGGGTCTCATCCCATCTGCCCTGTCCCTAGCTTCTGCAGCACCCAGGGCCGTGCCACTGTGGTCACCCTCCAAGCAGTGAGGTCTGGGTCACCTCTGGGGATGTGGGAAGTGTGGACATGGGGTGCTTTTCAACCCTCACTACCTGCTAAATAACCTACGTTCAAGTGATGCTGTTTGTAGCATTTTCAGGTTCTTAGTTAAAAAGTACAAAAGGTTGAAGAAGGATGCGTAAGATCCCATCTGTGTGAGCAGAGTTTGTAAGATTAATTTGTGTGAAGGCTTGCATGTAGTTAATCCATAATTAATCAGCAAAGCCCACCGGTTCTATAATTGGATGCTAGTGACAAGTTAGTTAAAGCGGAATTAAATCTCTTCGTGTCACGTTTGGGTATGGAGACATTGCAGGTTATGTACCTGGTGGATGCGCCCTGTCTGAGGGAGTCTGGCCATTGCCAGACCATGCAGAAGTGTGTGGACACAGCTCCTTGTGGTACAGCATGTACCTGTTCTGTCCCTGTGCTGGCTGAGCAGCCCAAAGAGCAGGAGGAAAGGGACCCTTCAGACCTGAGGTCCAAGATGCCTCCACCTTGAGGTCTTATCCCACCTCAAAGAATACAAATAAACCTTTTGTTGGCACCATGTAGACAAATCCTTTTTAGACATCTCTGCTTTGATTGCCAGGGATAGAAATTACTTTACAAATGTGAAGGCAATTTGCTCTTTGTTTATCAGTTTTGCTTGTATTCTCCAAAATGTCTCAGGGCATAGGGAAGATATTTGCTTTTACATTCAGAGTTGTAATTTCCTTCCTCAACAGCCCTAGTGCCGTAAGTGTTAAATAGTCCTGAAGAACCCTTCAGAAAGCAGAGCAATAACTTGTAAATTCTCGCAGATAATGTCACTCAGGAAGACAGGAGGAAGGTATCATTGTTCACACAGAGGATGCGCTGATCTTCTGTGTCTTCCCATAGCACAACTCGTCCAACATTCGTTATCTGCCCAAAAATGAGCTTTCCATTCTCTGATAAAAAATTAATACAAGTAAAACATTGACCTTTTTTGCTGCTTCTTGAATGTCAGAAACACTCAGCTGTTTGCTGGGGGTGAACTTCAATAAATTTAAGCACATTAATCTTGAGAAATGAATGTTTTGGGGTTTTGGGGACAGGAATGAAATATTTAAGACGTTGATTGCAAGAAATAGAACTTTGTATTTCCACAACAGCTTGTCCAGGAAGGCATTCTTAAATGCTTGCTAACTGTAGCTTCAGCTGTTGCTCATGAGCAGTAGTGAAGCTCTGAGGATTTTAAACGATGATGGGAAGATTTAGTATTGGCATACGTGATAATTTTAGGTTCTGTAAATGCTTTTTAATTAAAGGATTCACTGGGAGGAGGTTTGAAAACTCTTCCAAGTTTTCCATGCACTTAGGTTCAGTTTTGAGAAGTCAGGAGTAGCTGCAGAGCTTAAATGACTTCCTGAAATGGGCAGTGCCAACTTCTGAACCTTCTGTACTTAATGGGGTACAGAGAGCCCTGCCTCAGTCTTTGAGATGCTCTAATGTGAGTTAAGGCACCTCTGTGAAGTGCCTGAAGTGAACAGACAGGGAAGACTGCGTGTTGATCATTGAACCACTGACTTCAGCGACTTCTGATCTTAATGTAAGTAAGCACTATAAAGAGATCAGGTCCAAGAAGCTGGGTATCTCGCAGAGGAGCTGAATGTGTCACTTTGCAGGCACACTGTAGTGTGTCTGCTGATAACTCCAGGGCTAATTCTGCACAGGGGAGGCTGCCAAAAGAAGATTTCAGCTCAGGCTGCTGGTCCATTCCAGCACAAAATTCCTCCAAAATCGAGCTGTGTATATAATTAATAGCTCCCAAAAGTTCTTCTGTACATTTATATACACGCTAGAAGTTGTGTTTGTTAGTCTTTAGGTCCTTATGGGCCTAAACCTGAAAGATGGTGAATGCTTCTCACCCTCTGCCCTGTGGCCCACCATGGTGTCTGCAAACAGCACTGGCTCAGCTTGCATTGCCCCAGGGCACTGTCATTTTTGTCTTGTTTTCCCATGCTGTAATTGTCTCTTTGTTCCTGAACGAGAGATCCAGCTGGATAATACAATCTTTTCTAACGTCTGCCTGCATGACGGCCTCAGTAAAGGCAGCTGGGCTTGAGAAGGTGGTGGATATTTGACA
>JBCJKH010049211.1:5472-22236 GCA_039877255.1 Loriculus beryllinus
TGGTGCATAAATAACAAATAATCAGAACTAACTTCATAGTTACAGTTAAGAACAACTTTTCATACAAAATATAGAATCACAGAATAGTTAGGGTTGGAAAGGACCTTAAGATCATCTAGTTCCAACCCCCCTTCCATGGGCAGGGACACCTCACACTAAACCATGCCACCCAAGGCTCTGTCCACCCTGGCCTCGAACACAGCCAGGGATATGTTGTAAAATACTTACTGTTTGAAGTAGCTGAATGAATCAATGGCAGTAATAAGTACCAGATAGACAGTAATCTATTTTTTATATTTGGTTACTATTCTTTACATACTTCCACCATAACTTACCAGATCTTGCTGCTAAAAAATAACAAAGTTGCAAAGCATGTCGATGAACATTTTCCTTTGGTTCTTTTTTCTCAAGTTGGGAACATTCCAATAAAAAATCATAGCAATGTAAAGCATTTTCCATCCGTTTGACATACATATCTTTATCTATGTTAAACAGGGAATGATATTTTTCAAAGTCTTCAGTTTGATAACCAGACAACTTAAAATTGCTGTTTGGCTGTCCTTTGCATCGTGTTTTTTTTGCAATCATTTTCACAGTTTCAAAGCTTGTTGTGGGTAAGAGCACATTGCTACTTATATGACTTCCGAGAAGCACACAGTCAGCTTGCTGAGAATCTTCTTTAACCACTGAATCATCTCCCTTTTTTTCAGGAGCTATTGGCCAGTAATAGACTGAAGAAACTGAACCTAGAGACAAGCACTGAAAGTCACATAAGGTGCCATACAGTTGGGTGGGACTTTTAATTCACATCTTTTTTGATTGAAACAGTGGGCCAATTTTCTATTGCATTGCAATTCTGTGTATGCACTAGAGTCCAAAGCGTTTCTTGTTACCCACAGGCTTAAACCACTCCACTGCAATAGTTCTATATTCAATTCAAATCTCAATTTAGATATAGACAATCAGTACCTTACTTTCATTAACGACCTCCCATAGTTTGCAAGTCCTTTCCCATGCAAGCAGTCTCACTTATTTTTAAGAGACTATCTACATAAAAAAAGGATTACATCACTACTGGACTGAGCCATATAGCACACTTTCCTAGGCATGATGTTTAGCAGGGTCACTTATGAACTTTTTACTCATGTAAAACTGCAGTTAACACAGATAGTTTGATTAAGAATGTATTTTATACCTTGAATGAGGAATGTCATACAAGCTGAGCATGGTTTCCTTGACAAATATACAGTGTGGTCACGCAGAGAAAAGGGAAGACACAGAATGATATTTTGTACAGCATGCAGCCCAGGTTTGGAGAAACTCATAGCTACCATTTTGTGAACTTTGTCTGATTCACATATTACAATCCCAGTCTTATTGAACTGAAGGGGAAAAAAAAAAAAAAAGGCAGCTGATTTTTCACAGCAGATTTTATTTTACAAGCTTGCAGATTCAAAAATATTCTCTAGGTTTTGAAACATTGTACTGCATTTAACTGCACTTTAGACTTTAGTCCCACCATCTTTAAGCGACAACTTCCCTTTATGAAAAGTTAATGTAAATCTAGTATGAATTGATTTTTTATTTGCACTTTTTCTCAAGAAAATTCCATTTAAGAGACACATCAAACCAAAACTGGAACCAATCAGAAAGATCAAACTCTAGATTTCTAAAATGCTCTCAGAACTATTTGTTTCTTTTAGCCAAATTTGTCCAAGCATACATACACACACATATAGAAAGGTAGGTTCTTCAAAAACCTGTATTAGCTGTGGTAGGAAAAAAGAGAAAAACACATTGGTATTAAAGTTAATAATATCTCTAGATACACAGGCCCCTAACCCCTCCCCCTCCACCCCCCAAGTCTGGTAGATCCACTACAGAGTATAACTTACTTTGTGCACTATTGTAGCAACAGTAGGCAGTAGAATACCTGTATTACACAGATGTACAGGAGATTTAAAGAGTATGGATACTCATTATATAATAATCACTACAAAGTAACTTAGATTTTAATTGGAATCATAACCATTATCATAGAATCATAGAATAGTTAGGGATGGAAAGGACCTTAAGATCATCAAGTTCCAAACCTCCTGCCATGGGCAGGGGCACCTCACACTAAACCATGCCACCCGAGGCTTTGTCCAACCTGGCCTTGAACACCATCAGCATTCACAGCTTCCTTGGGCAACCCATTCCAGAGTCTCGCCACCCTTACAGAAAGAACTTCCTCCTGTCGGCTCATGTTCATTTTCCCATCGACCACCACCCCCAAGTCCTTCTCTGCAGGGCTGCTCTGAATCTCTTCTCTGCTCAACCTGTAGCTGTGCCTGGGATTGCTCCAACCCAAGAGCTGGTTCCAGGAGGAGCAGAAGCAAAGGTTAAAGTAGCTTTGGTACAATAAAGTTTAAATTCTAGATAGTGTAGACTGACCAAAATTGTGTACTATAATAAGAATAGCATTTCTTTTAAAGTGCAGTTAATCTTTTGGTGCTGTTAGGAGGGTCACTTTTAACTGTTAAATTGTGGGGTTTTCATCATTCAGCTCCCAAGCTGTTTGTCAGGTATTTGCACAGTGATGCAGCCATTATGGTGTTAGCACTGGGTTTGGTATCTGTAGCCCTTATACCATTGAGTGACGGCTGACAAGGTTTGGAGTCCTTTGAGTATTTTTTGCTAGAGAAAGGATGGCTTTAGCTTGCAAGAGCAAACTTTACTATCCAAAGATTAGAATTTCTTTTGCTATGAAACTGTTATTTCAAATATAGCTCTTCATGAAAAACCAGACTTGAGACTGTTTATGGTTTGTGATGAAAAGCTGTCTGTTACTACAAATGGAGACATTTCCAAGGCTGTACTTATAATAGTGGGAGAAAAAGACAATTCTGCTTCAAGTTAAGTGCATTAATCCTGGGTAATTAGTGCTAGGTAATAAATTTATTCAAATTGATTATACTTTTAATTTCTTTCACTTAAAAAACTGTGTTTGAGAACATAATGATTGACTTTCCAATTGAGGTGAAATATCTAGAGTTCTTTCACTGAAGCAGGATTTTTTTTCCTTGAAAGGGAGGTTTTAACTTGTAACCACTCTTTAGAGTCTTTAAAATAGTGACTATAAGAGAGAAATTTCAACAGACTCGTTGTAGGCATCCCACAACAGCTACCATCATAGGGTTAAGGTCTCCCAAGTAAATGGATACAATTCCAAGATTCATAGGTAGTCTAAAATATTTCTATATTATTTTAAAGATTGTAATGACAGTCATATGTAGACACTGGGTAGTTTTTCCTGCCATATGGTCTTAGCTTATTTTCAGGAGACTTATTTTTTATTTTGAGCAAAGTAAGTTTTGCATATGTGTTAAATATTTTGTGTGCCACAGGCTTGGTAACAGTTTATTTTATAAGTGCAGTTAATAAGCCCACATAAGTATTCCCTGCAAGGCACATTTAAAATAAAATCCAAGTTGCTGTTTTGTTTGTTTGCCTTCCATGTATGACAGATGTCTGTTGCAGGTATTCTTTGAGAATGGTCTATCCGTGATACTTGAAGCAATTTGAAAATGCCCAAATATGCAAGTTTTGTCTTGTTTTCCTGTTCTGAGCTTACTCTCAGTTGGTCTCTATAACTGTATCGTACACGGATTGAAATTCATGCCAGCAAAGGGATTTTCTTAAATCCTTCCTTAATTTAGGGCCCTTATGCTTTTATTTAGATTTTGTAGTGAGGTTTTTTTTCTAGGTATTTTTCTTAGAATATGGCTTGCATTTTGGAACACATACATCTGCTTTGTTAATTAAGTTTGCAGAACAAAATACAGTGCTACCATGTGAAGGCATATCCTGCCAGGTGCAGGGCATGCTAAGCTCCTCTGTGTCCTGCAGAGCTGTTAGGATGCACAATTTGAAATTGCTGATATGAAGCATTAGGTGGAGAAATTTGCCTGGAGGCATGCGTGTTTTCTGCCTTGAGTGGGGTGGCACAGTATGCTGGCCAACTGTCTAATTGACCATGTGTGCTGCAGCTTTGCTGTGATGGATGGTGCACGTAGCTTGGACTGGTGAGCTGCGAATGCCTGTACAGGTTTCTTATTGTGAGAGAGCAGGGGAAGAGAAGGTTGTTGTCCAGTAAAGTATTTCAAGAGCAGCACTTTCTATGCAGGTAGCCAAAGAACGGTAACTAGCTGATCTGGTCAGGATTTCCAAGATCTTTCTTTGCAGTTAAGCATCTGTGCACTGAGGGAAGGCTAAATGTTGGATTGTTTGGGTGGATGGGCTTACATTCATATAGGTACTGCAAATTTTGGCTATAAACCCGTAAGGTTTCTTTTTAAAGAAGAACTGTCAGTGAATATGTGGCTTTCTGGCAACCAGTGTGTGTTTTAAACTTTCGCTGTCTTCAAGTTTTAGATTGATTTGGTTTAGAGAGATGAATTTTGAATTCATAAAGCTACAGTGAGGCAAGCAGGGTTGAGGGATGCATCCCGACTTCTAGTGGTCAGGATGGTGGCAGTAAAGATTGTTAATGAACTGTGTGGACTTTTCTATAACCTTCCTTTCTGGTTGCTCTCTGGTTACAATTCTGTTTGAATTTAACATCATAATTTAGTAAATGCTAATGCATTTACTGGAGGGTTTTATCCATTTAAAACAAACCAGCAGAGGGGTTTTGCTGTTAGAATCGTAAAGTCAGGAAGCCTCTGCTCTTAATGTCAGTTCAGTTGTGTCAGTTGTGTTGCAGTTTTTCTAACTTGTACATCGCAGGTACTTTGTTCCTGTGATTGGTACTATATTGGCTGCTTAACGTCTCCAGAGCTTCTGGGTTTGCATCTAGTTCAAGTATTTAAAGTATTTTACTGTTTGATTATCTTTGCATGGCTTCAGATAGTTTCCACAGTGCACTTCAGTTTGCAAAGATTGAATGTTTTTCTGTTTTGAGGTAGTCTGCTTATCTCTTGTGCTTTGAGTTGTCTTGCCCTTCTGTTTTCCATAAGTGTAAACATTCCTGAGAATGAGATGTAAGACTTCTTTTTATTTTTTATTTGTGGTATGGAATGGGATGCAGTTGACCTCTTTTTCTTTTTTTTTTTTAAACAGCCATCCCAACCTCATCTATTTTACATTCTGTTGAGTTAGACTAAAACAAAATGCTTATACTTCGATCAAACGCTCTGCTCTTGATTATTGTGGGCAGTGATGCAGGGACCAATTCTAATAGCATTTGCAGAGAAGAAGTCAATTGAGTTTTGACAGGGGTCATGTAGGATCCATAAACTCCCACGGGGCAGTTATCAAAGATGTAACTGTGTGCAATGGAGCATAACAGAGATAATGCCTTTTAGTTACTGATTCTGATTGAACAATTAATTCAACAGTGGTCACCATGCACTTTGCCCTTATTAGATAGGTTTTATGGTACAAACAATCCTACATGACATTTATAAGCTTCAAGGTGATTTTAAGTTCACAGGTAATTCTTCCAAAAAGTGAATTAGGTGTTGATTACGAGACTTCATTTTTGCTTTCAAGGGTGTAGTTCATAGTCAATGTGTTTGTTCTTAATATTTTCACTGTTTTATAAAACCCAAAAGTCATGTGTTTGCCAAATGCCATTTTAAACCTTTAATTGGTTGGCTGGGCTGCTGCACATGGCACCTAGAAAGAGGACAAAAAATCCCTGAGAAGAAATAGAACATACATATTCATGTCTGGGTGGGTGTGTTATTTTTGAACAAAATTACCCCATGACTGAAGCATTTTTGGTAAACAGAGGAAAAAAAAATCAGGTTTCCAGCAACAGATATATCCCTTGAAGGGATATACCTTGAATCTGTTGAATTTTTTTTAAGGGTTAAAAAATGATTGCCAGTTTAATTTGGGGCTGTTTGCCTTAGCTGCCTGCAGTTAATATTTACAAATTATAATATTTCCATGGCTAGAAAATGACTGTAGTAACAATCCTTATGGCAAAAATAGAAAACAACATATAGCTTTTACTCTCTACAGTATAACTCATGTTGAATCCATTCACTCTAAATTTACAAGTGTGATGATAATGTGTCTTATTTAGTGTTTGTGTTTTGAGCCAATATTATCTTGTCGATCTTGTGTTTAGATGGGTAGATAGGCAGGAAAACTAGGGATTGTGCACCATTTTTAATGAAACTTTAACAGATTGCCTATTAAATTGTTTTTATAGCTTTTATATATATGAAGTATTTCTAGCCAAGAATGGTTGGATGGTAAATATTTGAGAGATTCTGGTATGTGTATACATTAAAATACTGAATATTAAAAAATACTCGAAGGCATAAAGTAACTTCTGTCACTTTTGCATCTGGCTGTATGTTTCAAGTAATCATTTTCTGTGCTTTTTGGAGTAGGAATATAATTATTCTGAGACAGGTTTTATATAGCAGCTGGGTACTTAATTTAGTTGCATTCAGAGCTCAGTTTATTTGTAAATCATTCCTGTCTTCGACAAGATAGTCATCAACATTTATTTTCCTGATAGAAGTTTGGGCTTTATCACCTGCAGTTGTCTCTTCATCAGCTTCTGTGAAATCCAAATCTACACATACGTTTGAAGGAAACTGTACAGGAAAAAACAACAACAAAACTAAAATAATCAAAGATGATCAAAGCAAAACCAAACCTCTGCAGATTAAAAATAGTCTGCCAGGACAACCTGTTTCATAGTTAAGGTAGCTGAACCATCCCTCTCCCACCTGGGAGTAGTACTTCTGAATCCTGGTGCTGAGGAGGACCTTGCCAGCAAATGCTGAGGTGTACACGAGTGCATAGACAGACAGATGGGAAAGTTGTCTGAATTGTGTGCACAATAAAAACCTGGGCACCCTTTCAAAACCACACTGATGGAGTTCAGTGCTTCTGCCTGAGACCAGTTTCTGCTTATTCACTGAGTGAACACAGAAGGACTGGTGGTAATTTTGCTGCACCAGAATGGTGGTTTCTCTTTTGTTTCTGCATGACTGTCCCTTTCATTAATGAGATGCCTGTAGCTCTGAGCCGTGATGCCTATGCAGGCTGGTGCCCTTTCATATTGGTCTCTTTTGTGGCACCTTGCTGTGGCTTGAGGGCCAGGTCTGAACCTTTCCCTAAAGCTTTTTAATACCCAGTGCTACTTAAATGGTATTGCCAGACATGGTAACACAGAGCATTGAAATGAGCAGTGCAGGAAGCATTAAAAGTCATATTTGTATTTACCAGGGTTGTTCAAAGACACTATTTCTTCTCCGATTTTAGGATCAAAGAGTGGCAGACCATCTGAGAAGTGTAATGTAACATTGTGTGACATTCATGGTATAATCTTTCTTGTTGCTCTTTGAAAAAAATTTGTATGGTTTAGAGGCTTAAAAAATCTGTTCTTGACCTTGCATTAAGGTTTGTAGCTCTTAAAGCGTGGACGTGTGAGGTCCAGGCTTCCAGACCTGAGGGCACAGGACAAGGGAGTTACTGCTAACAGTAGCTCACCAGAGTTGTCACCTATCAAGTGCAGTGACAGGGAACATGAGGAAGGGACTGAACCCATGGAGCCATGCCTGTCCAAGCCATTGTCCCTACTGAGCAAAGCCAATGAATGCTCCTGGTATTGCTAGTGCTCAGGCTCTCCTGGCAAGCTCAGGCTCTCCCCTGTCCCTGGGGCAGCCAAGCTGTTGATAAAGCACATCACCCTGAGCTGGGATATTTGTTGCAACAACGCTCCTCCTGTTACTTGGGGAAATCCTGTTAAAGCTGGTATTCAGCATAGGGGATTAGACCTTTTTATTTACTTTCAGTAGCCTTTGTCATGTAGGCTGTCCTGTCGCTGTAACATTGCATCTGCATTTGGCTCTCGTAGCTCACAGACAATATTACAGTTTAGTGGATGTATAGCATGGGCAGCTTCAAAATGACCAGAAGCAACTGAAATGCTGTTTTACACTTTGTACTGTTTCCTCCTTTTGCAGTGATTGTACTCATGAAATTTTGCTTGTTCCAGGCTGAGTGACCCAATAATTATTAAAGCATCAACAGCATTTTTTTTGTTGTTCTCCTATTCATCATTAACTAAATGATGAAATGCTCTGAAAAAGTTTCATTTTGGATAGATTTTTGTTTTCAGAAGCTCCTGAGTGTATGAAGCTCTGAGAGTTATAATGAAGACTTCAAAAAAGCCAAGAAGCAAACCAGGAAAGACTATTCAATAGTGCACTCATAGGACTGAATTCTGCCACAATAAATACTGTTTCCCATATTCACAATACACCATAGAACATCTCTAGCATTTTCCAGCAGTACTGTATTTTAAAAGAGTTTTTTAATTTAAAATTTTCTTTTTTCTTCCAGTAAAACTGTACCAAATTTTTCTCTGATGCTTCTGGCATATTTTTAACAGCTTTTGTGATTTTCAGACTAAGCAAAAAGATTCTTTAAAAACCAAAGTATTAAATACTTGCCTAGACATGGTCATTACTATAGTTCCCTGTATTGTTGCAGCTTTGTGTGTGTCAGGTGACATTTTTGGCTTCTGGACTATGGGAAAGCATTGTAAGCAAAAGAAACAATGTTGCAATATGGGCAACAATTCCCTGCCCCAATGACCTTAAATTTTAAATTGTCTTTTTATTGTTTATGATCATTAGTCATCTGGCCACTAGATCAAGGTTGTCTTTGACAACTCTTGCACTCAACCTTGTATGCATAAGCAGTAAATGTCCAGTTCTCTCTTCTGTCTGACTAGAGAAAGCAAAGAAATTTTACTGTGGATTAATTCTTGCTATCTTTGATAGCAAATGCTTGAATACAGACCCAGAATCTATGAAAATAAAGTAATCTGTTTCCATTTGCGGTAGGCTTTTATTATTCATTCTTTGTAAACCATTTAGCAAGGAGTACGGATTGATTACTTCATAATTAGTGCTCATAGGCAGTATGGTTGGAGCCACAGTGGAAGGGGAAATTTATTAGTTGTTAAAAGCTACATGACTTGTGTAGAAGAACCAAAGTGCAAGCTCTAAAGTGTATTAAATTGCCGTGTTTATCATCTACCTAAATGCTACTGTCAGTTCTCCAACTGCTTTATGTGCAACTGTTCCTCAACTTGAGGCAGGAGTATCATGCATTTTATTTGTAACAGATTGAACATGAGGCAATTATCAGTAAGCCATTTGATGATGAAGCTTATTCCCCAAATCAGGAAACTAGAAACAGGTATTCTGTAACAGATTGGAAAAGGGCTTTTCAAAATGACCACATCATCACTGCAGATGCATAGCGGAGCATCTGTGCAACCTTCAGGCAGTCATTTATATACATTAGTGAGAGCATTGGTCTTTGTGTGACTCCTGCGGGGCATGCAAACACAGCTCAACTGTTATTTTGCTGGAAGATTTTCTTGCCAAATTTGATTAAAGTATATCATGGGATAACATACAAATGAGATGAGATAAAATGCCTAAAATGACTGCGTCTGCTTTACTACTGTCACTTGGGAGTGTCTATTTTAGAGTTTGTCTTCCATTAAGTTTCAAACCTTCACTGGTTAGCTACACTTGTCTTCCTTTAAAGCAATTCCCTGTGTAGCACTAGATACTTTCTGCCCACCTCCTGTGTAATGCCAGTGCCACAGGCAGGGCTTGCTGGTACAGTTGGTGTTTGAGCTCGGTGGAGCCTCGACCACACAAAAGGATTATGTGACAGCAGTGGTTGCAAGAGAAATACAGGAGGGCACTGAATTGCTCTTGTGGAAATGGAAGAGGCAGCATGGCCTCAGTGAGCAGGTTGCGTGCTTTCACGCGTGCTGCCGTGTGCATTTCTTCTGGTGTTTGCACACTAAACAGTGGTGAAAGGCAGAGGGCTGCAGGTGCCCTTGCTTTGGGGCTATTCAGATCTCCTTTCTCTGCAGATGCTGGTCTGCTGCCAAGGTGGGCAACGGATGCTGTGGCTTTTCCCCAAAGTCACTGCCCCCAGGCTTTTTTGAGCTTGGATTTTCAAAGGTTGCATGGTTTTGCTGTCTCCTTTGTCTCATTTCTTGCTGTCTGCTTAGCATTTTTACCTGGTTGCTTGTCTCATTCTCTGTTTTGTTGCTGTCCAAACAAGTAAAAGATGGACCCTTACTGTTAATGTGAGTTCAGAATTGGCACCAATGCCATAGTACTTAAAAATTTTAAAGAATTCAAGACACTTGATCCATTGCCTCTTTCCGTTTGTGGAAGATAACCAGTTGCAAAGAACTCAGAGCAATGAAGTGAGTGAAATTCATTTATACCTGTTTGGTTAGACATTTGTTTGCTGTGTGCATGGTAACCCTGACCTATAGAAGTATCAAACCTGTAAGAGATCAGCTGCAGGAGGGAAAATAAAGAATTCCGCATACCTCTGTCCTCCAGCCTCAATTCCCCTCGCCAAAGTGAGGTGAGGAGGAGAGTTTGGGCAGAAAACTGTCTTGCATAATTGCAAATATCTTATCAGAAAATACTCCTTTTAATGTGAAAATGTAAGTTTTGAGGTTACATCTTGTATTTGAGCTGTCACTGACATTTGAGCCTCTATAGTTAATGCTATGCTTGCTCTTTGCTTGTTATGGTAAACAGATACTGTCATAGCATTATGTACTCTAGCAAGGATTTATATAATTATAATTTGTCTTCACAGTTTTCGATCTTGAACGTGAAGAAAGCATTGATTCATACAAACCTTCCAACAGCTTGGTGATTATCAGAAGATACCCTGTGTTTAGTGAAATACAGAAGTCAATCATGGATATTTTGCACCTATTATTCTGTATAACCTTTCCTTTCCTCTTGGTATGATGGATGGAGGAGTCTCTGCCACAAGCTCACAAGGTTATCATATATGGATGTCCCATCCTCTTTCAGATGGACCTGCTAAATCGTTTCAGCAGATGAAGAGCTGCTTTATTTTTCAGCAGGGTTTTTATAGTTACTGAATGCTGGGTAATGGATCTGTTGTTAACATTTATTCAGTTTTGTACCCAGTGGGTTATTGCATGAATTTCGTGTTTGTGTTCTAAATGTAGTAAGCTTCCTGTCTATATAATAAAAAAATTACATAATCACTGCTATATATGGATACCAGAGTATTTTTGAGTAAACACATTCATTGATTTTTTTATTTTATTTTTGTTTTTTATAACAAGGTCTATATGTGCTGCCAGTTACCACTTTTTCTATCTGTTCCTCCCTGACAATAAAGTCCTTGACTGTGTGGGTACTTAAAGGGGTACATAAAGGGCTTTTTTCTTCTGCTGCTTTTTTCTTTCTTTTTCTTTTTTTTCCCCAAAAGATTTTTTCTTTTGTTGTGTGGAAGGAGACAGTGAAAATACCTGGTATATACTTGATACAGTGTTCTTTTATTGAGTCTTAGAATCATAGAATAGTTGGAAAGGGCCTTAAGATCATCTAGTTCCAACCCCCCTGCCATGGGCAGGGACACCTCACACTAAACCATGCCATGCAAGGCTTTGTCCAACCTGGCCTTGAAGATAACCGCAAATTAGAGAGCTCCTCCTGTAATCACTAAGGTGACTTTGAAAAGGAAGCGGCACTGTTCTGACTGGAAGCTGAATTTCTCCACCCTCTCAGGAAGTGCACCATGACTGCAATTGATCAAAAAATTGTAGCTTTAAGCTTTTTCGTGCCTGAAGTGCACAGACTCATGTCTGTGTATATGGCCAGTTCACTCAGTGGCCTTTGGCAGTAATGGGCTTCAATAGTACAGTGGTTGGATGCCCAGAGTAATCTGTATATTTGCCTGCTACCAAGCATGCCCAGACTTTGCTGGTTATAAGGACAAATTCTGGCTGCTGCCAAGACAGATTTGAAGTCAAATTGATGCATAGAAATTAAATTATTGATATCTTATTTTTCTGAACATAGCAGTGTGAACATTTGCTATAAATTGTATTTGTTACAGACCCAGAGTCTTTTGGCAGTGACTCTGAGTTTGGATGGACTGGTTAAAAATCTTGTTGAACAAATGATTTTCAGACTGCATTTTTTCAAACTTTTTTAAATATTCACTATTTTTTTGATGATTAGTAAATTGCATAGTTATAGTAGTTCTGTTTTCTGATTGAACTTATGTCTTCAGGGGCATAAGCAACTCATTCCATCCATATTGCTGGATTTCAATGTAGGCTTTAATACTGGTATTACCTTGCTTTATAGACAGAACCATAGATTTCTACTTGCAAACATACCGTGTTGTATTTAATGATTCAGCCAAATTATTCTCTACAAGTATTGTTTTAAATTTAGTTACTAACCAGTGCTAACTTGGATAAAATGCAGATTTTGCAACAAATATACATGTGCATATGTGCACACACCCCTCATCCCTAGATACAGAATCTGATTAGTAAGCCTAGCTGCTAACACATTATTAGTATCAGAAAAACAGTGTTTCCATATAATTAGGTAACAGCAAGTCAGTCATAAAACCTTTCTTTTATTTTTATCTTCTGTGAAGTCTGCAGTGAAACAACTAAGATTAGATGAATCTATAGGAGCTGGTGGTATAGATCCTACAGCTTCAAAATTTCAGGTAAGCTGAAGACATCAAAAGAAAAAGAATATTCAGAATATGCTGCAGCAAATGTGTGTTTTAAGCAAAGGCTCCTGGAATGCAGTCTTCTAAAAAAGAAGCAAAATAAATTTATTTTCTTCTATGCAGTATTTTTCTACCTGTCACTAGTGATCTGTGTCATTCTATTTGAGTGATTCTTAAGACTGCAGCAAATGAGTCTGCCTGCCAGATCTTACTTGAAACAGCAGAAGTAATGCTTTCCCTGCTACTGGCCTATCTGATCTTTGCAGAGGTCACTGCCTGCATATCATGAAGGCAAAATGGGGCATCCTTTTATCCTTCAGATTCTGAAGCTTGTAGTCCAGTGGAGCTTAGGGTCTGTCCTCTAAATTACACACTTGAGGTGCCAGCATAAGCACCTGCATGTGATATGGTAACCCCCATCACTGGAGTTGTCCCAGTAACTGGGAGCTGTAATCTCTGAAGTTGTCCCAGAGGGATTCAGAGGAGCTGATTTATATGAGCCTGTATTTTACAAGCCAGCTATTAGTGGCATGCTAAACTACAGGTGTATGAACCTCTGATCATTTAGTGTAAAGATGAGCTGAAATGGGGAATAGGTTCTGTTGTTATATCAGGATGAAAAGATGAGCTTTTCTTTCTGTGCTCATGATTTGCTTCATGTTTGCAATACATCTATTTGTTCAAGGTATCAAGGGGTGGGGTTGGGAGCATCACTTTGTCCTACTACAAGCTGGAAAGAAAATGTAAAAACAATTTATATGCAGTAGCAGGGAAGAGACCTGGGTTAGATCTTCAGCTAGCTGTCACAATCAGCAGAGGGTCATATTAAACATCCCACATCAAGCAGCCTTGATAACCAGGATCACAACCTAATTAGCACAGTTAATGGGAGAATCAAAGTGAAGAAGGAGTGGTATGTAGAGGTTATTCTTTATTTGAATGCGAACAGAATCGTGCTTCTCTCTGCCATGCTTATAAGCATAGACTGTGCTGCATGATGTTAACATACTGCACAAGTCTCGTAGATGGATCAGTCACTAGGTGCATCTCTCTGTGCACTACACGGATGCCAGAACCCCCCAGAATGTTGACTAGCAGCAGCAGAGGGCTGTGGATGTTTCAAAACCTGTGGTTGTTTCATCTTTCCACTTCTTCTGTTACTGTTTGAATCATAGGTCCCAGAAGTAGCATTGCATAGCTGTGACTAGTAGCAGATTGTCAGCAGCTATTTTGGTGGGCCACGTCATGACTGAATGGTTTCAGTTTAGAGTAAGCATTAAAGTCCCCATGTAGCACTATTGTTTGATACCAAAATGCATGTGAAAGAAGCAATACAGACAAGGGAAAGAAAGAGATGAGAAGGAATAGCATGACTTTATTGTTAGTAATGGGAAATTCTAATATTTAAATTTGGTTGGTAAGTTTATCCTTACTGTGATGTGCATGTGAGGGTACGTAGGAAAGAGTATATGGGAGGCAAAATATAGATGAATGAAAAAAAGAGAAGGAAGGAACAGCACAGATGACAGGAAACTTGAGGAGGAAAATTAAGGGAGTGAAGTAAGAGATAAAAAATGAACAGTAATGTACTAGGTTCTTATCTGTTTCCCTGTTCACTGGGAGCATCACAGTCATTAATGAGCTATCTTAAAACTTTTTATGATGCAGAGTACATACTTCCTCATCAGCATCTGATACATAAACAGATGAATGACTTGGTGGATGTCAGTGATAGGACTGGTGTTCACGTATTAAGATTCTAAACATCCAAAATCTTTAATTTCAAATGTGTGAACCTGTAAATGTTGAAAGGAAGATCTTGTAAAAAAATTGTGTACTTCACTGTCCTCTCTGATTTGGTCTTTGGATATTTCAGACTTCAACTCTCTTCTGCTAGATAGCCACAAAATTGACATTCTTGAGATCTGTATATCTGGTATAACTTGTATATCTTGTATAACTTAACACCTGACAGTTGAGACCACATTTTCAAAATGGCTCAGAACCCAAACTCTTTTCGAAATCTTTTTAGGCATTTAATTGTCTATATGAGAACCAAGTTCTTTTGCATTCAAATCAGAGTCATACATTCAATACTTTTTGAAATTCTTTTTCTCAATTCTTTTGAAAACCTAGCGTGGCATTATCAAAAACACATAGGCTCAAATATAAGTAACACCACACATGAATCATCAGTTGGTACAGTCAGCTAAGCTGACTCTGCAAGATAATGTTGAAACCAAATGCGTTGTTCAACAAAACAAAGACCAATAGAACTCATTCTTCATTTTTATGATTTACTGGGTCATATTTGCTACTTTACAGCTCCTCAAACTGGAGTTCCACTGAGTGCTGTGAACTTGCCTTCAGGCTCTGGGGAGTTATAATCACTTGAAAACGTGATGAAAAGCCACATTTTCTAAAAATAAAGAGAAATGACTACTAAGATGTTCAGCAGGAGGTGTCATAGATCACAAATTACAAAACCCCTCTACAAGCCCAGGAACACCTTTGACATGTAAATATCTGATAATTTTACTTTAAGTCACTACAATATTGACTTCTTCTGTGCATAAGATAAAGACACTTATAAGGATGCACACATGAGCTTATTTATTGGGAAAATAACAGAAACATTTATTTGTAAAGTCTTCAAAACCAAGGAAAGTCATTGATAACACTATCCTTCTTCACAGGTGCAAATACACATCTTCAGTAACACAGTAAGTTACAATTCATTTTCAGTATTAAAAAGAATTTCCTACCATGCTGACAAAATAAAGGCAACATCCTAAACTTCTTTAGGGAGCGTTTAAACAAAGTGGAATATATGAAATACACCAAGTAGTCAGTAACAGATTTTTAAACCAGGGATAAACCTAAGTCCTCCTCAAAGAAGAATTTCCTCCAAGCGTTAGTATCAAAGAACTTTAATAAAAATATGGCATATGGCAATCTCCCTTTTGAAGAGTGTAGCCAGTTTGAAAGTCTCTATTTCCCTTACCTGATAAATAGTCTCAATGTCTTTTCAGTGAAGGGGATGTTTCATACAGGAATGATATTTGAAAGAAGTCAAGCTAAATTATTAGAGTACCCTAATTTCTGAAAACAGCTGTGTTTTATGGACTATCTGCTTAATGTTATAAAACCGAAGAATGCTATGGAATAATTTGTCAGTTTGAATATATGACAAAGCACATCTTGCACATTAAATGCACTTACAGATTTTTGAGTTCTGAGGCTGAATTAGAGCATAGGAAAGGTAGTGATGTAAAGCATATTTTTTGTTTGCTTAGGAAAACAGCTTGCAAAAATTTGGGGGGTTTTGGGTATCACTTAATACTAACTATATATTTAAATATGAAAGTATTTTTTCAGGTTTTCTTTTTTCTAGTATGATAAATTAAATAGAAATTCTGAAACAGTTCTGATACACCTAAAATTTTGCTTCCATTTATCATATGAATCACTTAAAAAACACCCATAAAACTCCAACAACAATAAAACCAAGCCAAACCACACACACAAAAAAAACCAATCCCACCAAAAAAACCAACAAACCCCAAAATCCAAACCCTGTCCCAAGTTTGATTCTAATCTCATGGAAAGATGTTTGCTCAGCGGAGATCATTTAATCAGCATATACTGCAATAGGTGCATTATGTGTTGCTCAAGTCAAGCTCAGAGCCACGTTAAGGTTAGTAGAGCTGATCCTGGAATCTCTGGTGTATATGTAATGGACTATACGAAGTAGTAGTTTTAATTTAAATGTTGCTGTGGCCTAAGCATTGTCAACCACTTGCTTATGAAGTTAGGCATGCTTTTTTATTCTGTAAACACGTATGAGGCACTTGTTAGAGGCTCTTAGAAAGCTACCGGTCTCAGATTTTCATTATGAAAAAACATTAATAAAACTTACGAACAAATTTTTTTTTTTTTTCTATTTCAATAAGATGAGCAAATGCTGTAAAAAAAATCTGAATTATAACTTCCCAACTGCGCACAAGCAGAATTAGTTTCTGTCTTCATGCAAACCTGTGGATGGATTTTTAGCAAAGAACGGCCACGTTCCAAAGTCAGCAAGTGTCTACGTGGAGCTCGACATGAGCCGAGGATGAAGAAAGCCGTGGGTAAAGAAGCAAAAGTAACAGTGCAAGCAAGATGAGAAGAAACTGGAATGTGCTA
>JBCJKH010049214.1:0-12424 GCA_039877255.1 Loriculus beryllinus
ATGGTTTAGTGTGAGGTGTCCCTGCCCATGGCAGGGAGGTTGGAACTGGATGATCTTAAGGTCCTTTCCAACCCTAACTAGTCTGGACTGGTCTGATCTGGTCTGGTTTGGTCTATTCTAGTCTATTCTATTCTATGTCTGTTGTGTTCCCCTGTGCCTCTTTATTGCACGGTACCTCCACAGGCTTTGCACTCTGGAGCCTTAACTCCAAATTTCCCAGCTGCTGGATTACGTGAATTCCTCTGCCCATCTTGATCTCGCGCCGAGACAGTGTTGTATGCTTTTGAACATACGTATGTATTACAAAACAGTGTGAAAACCTTCAGTGTAACCTGATGTTCCAGTTCATATGGGACAAGTATTTCCCAATAATGGCTTGGCAGTGGGAAAAGCGGAGTGGTACTGCAGGACGGCCGATTGCTCCATGGCTCGGCAATTCAAACCATGTGTACTGGGGGAAGGCGAGCATTTCAAACCCTCCCTGTGCCTGCAGACTCAGCAACAGCAGAGGTTCTCTTGCTGTGCTTATTTTGATTTATATTTTAAAACAATATTATTATTTTAAGTGTTTATTTATCATTTTTAGCCAAACTTCATGCGCAGGGATCAGCTCTCTCCAGCTCGCTGAAGTTTGGCTCCGTACTCTCTGTGGTTCCCTGCGACTTGAAATGTCTGCCTAAGTTTTGCTGGTGTAAATGTTGTCTCCAAGTGTCATTCGCTATCTGCCTTCTCCCTGGGTTGTCTCCCCAGGTAATTAGCACAGCAGGATTCCCCTAATTGCTGGAGATCAAGGAGGAGAGGGCTCTGCTTGCTTTGTAGTCCTGACAAACGGCAGATGTTTTCCAGCAGCCAAATGGGATGCGCTGAGCTCTGGTAGCACCAGCTCTTTGTTTCGCACCCTTGCGTGATAGCAGCACTCCATTATTGCTCTCTCCTTACATCTTCAGTACCTGGGTCTGTAGTGCTGTGTTTGTGAGCCATGAGGCCTTCAGGATAGTTAAATAGATGTGGAAAAACATCAAATGAAAGCGTTTCTTTTATAAATTAGTGATGATCTCTGCTTTTCTGGGTTGCTTTGCATTTATAGACATTAAACGTCTGAAGTATTCCTGTCACCTCAAAGAGACATTATTCTGCCTACTAAATCAATTAAAACCCAGTATTTTTCTGTAATCGCTATGATTTAGAAGGAGACAAAGAGATTTACAACATCAAATGTTTCCTAAACCCTCCTTACCTCAGTTTCCCATACCCCACCAGTCACTTTGCTTCAGCAGGCTTTTCTTTCTCAGTCTGACTTTGCCCGCAGGAGGCTCAGATATTAGAATTACAGCCTTAGTATAAACAGGGATTTTTCTTGCACTGAAGTTACAAACGCAATCGGAATTCTCTCCTGCACGGAAAAACCTGTGCCAGGATTGTAAGAAATGAGCCAGAAGCCAAGCACTAAAGCATCTAAATAACGAAGAACAACTGGCTGGGATGGACTTTAGACAAATGGTGCCATTTAAATGCAGGCGCTTACTTTGTGTTCAATGTGTTTTCGAGTCTTACCCCGTCAGAAACCCAATCTGATGGCAGATCCTAGCAGCTATTGGGAAAGTGCCCTTTGAGCACAGAAATCACTGCTGGCTACCGTCCATCAGCTCCTTCCTGGCGACCATTTCCCAGTCCCTTTTGGATATTTGTGGAAGTCCCCGAGGACATCTGGAGCCGTGTCTGCACGCCACATGTGCAGGAGCCGACAGCCGCCTTCTCCCAGGAGCTACCTGGGATGGGCATGGATACCTTCCATCTTTTCACATGGAAGGGCCTGGAAAGCCGCCGCCGCAGAGTGGTGGGCCCCCATCTCATCCTTGGGAACCTCGAAGCTCTGCTTAGGGAGTTGTTTCATGGCCTCAGGACTCTCCATTGATGGAACATTAAGGGTTAGGGGGTTGCTTTCTTGAGTGGTTGCAATAGATGGAAATAAACGGAGGAGAGGGAGCCTTGCTTGGTTTGGCTCACGTGTGTGTTGTGCACTTCAGGGTGCCAGCCAGCAAGGGGGAAGGAGCCCGGAGTCCTTCTTGAAAACAAAGCAAGGATTTTCTGATGGGTTGCTGTGTGTCCAGGGAGGGTTGGTGGCAGCAGCCAGGTATGCTCTATTCTCTATTGCAAAGACACTGTTGGCACTGCTTACCCCAGCCAAGGAGCTCATGATGATGGAGGGAGACAACCAGGTGTGCAGCCAATGGGAGGTCTGAGGCTGGGAATTTGGGGATTGCCCTCAAACCGAGCTCCCCAGCACGCTGGTGTCCAAGGGAAGGCACATCCTCTGCTCAGCACCCATCCAGACAACACCCTGCCAGATCAGCTGCTGTGTCAGCCACCAGTGACATTTAACGTCCTACCGACGTGACATTAGATGCTGGATGTGGCCAGGACTTTCTGAGGCAGGAAATAGCATGGTACCAGTGTTATTCCCAGAGCTGGCAGCTCCTCTGACACGGAGTCAGAGACGTGAGCTAAAAGACAGTCTGGCCTCAAAACCACCGGCACAGGAAGATGGGCTGGAGCCATCTCCCAGTGAGCCTGTGGCGGGATTTATCCTGGTGGCATTTGGTGCAGCTCCTGTGTTTGAACACGGGGGCCCAGAGCAGTGCATCAGAAACCAGCCCTTTCCCAATAGGATTCATCTTGAGACCACTTCAGCAAAAATTAATCAAAACTGGTGACATCAATGAAAATTTATTTTTTCTGAGTCTGTCCAAGTTATTTTGAGCGTAATGAAAACTACAAAAATAAACTTGATGGCCATATCCTCTGCGAGAGGCTCTGTGCAACCTCATCTGCGCCTCAACATATGAAGCGATTTATTGAGGCACACATATTCTCTGCTGCCAGCCCCTTCAGTGCTGCCTTTCCAGAAAGGAGGCTCTGGAGCAGGTTGGTTCAATGCTCGTGGGCTGACTCACCTGGGAGTTTCCCATCAGCTTCCAGTTGGTTTCCTCCCCTTCCTTGTTCATTGATGGATTAATGTCACCCACGTGAGCAGCGACTTGGCTTTGATTATTGAAAATAGAGTGTGTTTGGCACGGTACCCGCTGTGTCTCCATCCCATTGAGCTGGTGGTGCTGTCATCTCCTGTCCATCCTGGGTGTAACAGGACGGGAATGTGCTTCAAACCCAGCATGCTTTAGGTTGATGTTATCGTTTGTGTAGTGTTGATAGAAGCAGGTTCTAGCACAGAAATGATTTTTGGGCAGTCAGCTACCGTTGATGTATTCCTGAAGCAGGAGCTGCCTTATTCCTCTGCCACCAAGGAGCTCCAGGCCGGTGGTTCATGACTTGCATTGTGTGGATACATGCTGCATAGTAAGCATGATCACCTACGCACATGGCTGGGAGCAGGCAAAATCCAGCCAGAGCAGAGGGGCTGTATCACTGTTAAGCCTCTGCTCTTGCTGCACTAGGTGGGTGTTGCTTGCCTCAACAGGTACTATTAAATAACCATCCCATGGCCTCTTTCATGGAGTGCCAGTCCAGGGAAAGGCTGGAAAACCAGCCCTACAAACCTCTGCCCTTGGCTTTCCACTTGAGACGTCCTGGACTATCAATTATCACCTGTTTTGCCATTCAAAGACCAGAAACTAGGACTAGACCAGAAACTAGGGGCTAGGAACAGCCTGCTCCTAGCAGGGTGGAAGGTGAACCTGGCCATGGCAAGGGGCTGGAATTGGATTTTAAGGTCTCTTCCAACCCAAACCAGTTTGTGATTTTATGTGTTAAAGGGGTGGCAGTTCTCCTTCAGAAGTGTGACTGAGCACTTCTGCACCTGCATTCTTCATAAAGCCAGTCTGACTGCAGGAAATCACTGAAAACCTGTTTGAAAAGCAGCCAGGATGGAGGACTTGGCCATAGGTTTGTCCATCTGTGGTTGTGAGGAGTCTGGGGGCAGCACTGCTGCAGTGGTGTCCTTGGGGTGCTGGATGTGCAGGAGCCTACCATTGAACTGACCATGCCATACGCATGGACAAAGTACACCAGTGTCTGAGTGACAGGTCCTCGTGGCGACACGCTGCAAGGAGAAGCCGCTTGAGGAGACAGATTCAATTGCTGATCTTATTTTAATTGCACCTGTCCTGCCATGGTCAATCAGGCAGTGAAAAGGCTGGAATTCTCTTTGCTTATCTAAATCGGACCCAAGGGGCAACAATTGTCATCATTTCCCAGCTATGAGCCCATGGTAATCCCATCAGGCAGCATCCAGCCCTGCGAGGAAGAGAAGATCATCTCTGCAGCACCCCAAGCATGAGAGTGGTGGGCGCAACCCTTTGTGCTATGCAGCCTTGCAGGTTGTGCTCACATGGGTTAGTGACATAATAAAACCTCCACCTGCTCTTCGTTTGTCACCATCGGGCTTTGGTTTATCACGTGCAGAAGATACCCCGGTGCCAAGATACTCTTGAGCGCTCAGGCTTGGTAGCCTCTGCAAATCCATCGTGCTTCTTGGGTTTCATCCCTGCGGCAGATAGATTGAGCCCATGGCCTTTCATATGAGCAAAGAGCTGCTGCAAATGCAGAGGATGACGGGTCCTGAATGTCCCCCTGCCTGCCCAGCATCCGCTCGTTTGCTGTGTTTAATGTGACCTATAGAGAAAACTGCATATGCAGGATGAATTGAGCGTAGCCAGGGGACTCATGGAGTGGACTCCATGGGGTAAGTGCTAATTGGAGCCAGAAGTCCACCTTTTCCTGCAAATTGGGCTTGGGGACGTGTTTGTGAAAGGCCTCGCATTCATGTTGTATGGTTGGAGCAGGGATCTGAGGCTGCGTTGATTGCATTTGAAGCTGTTGTTCGTGTTTCTGGCACTCTTTTAAATTGAGTCTATTTATGTAATTATTTATTGAAGACATTAAGAGAACTTGGCTCCTACTGAGCAGCGTCTGCCTTTATGGTTTATTTTTGCAAACTGACTGCAATCATGGCGAGATTGAGGCCAAGAAAAGCCAGTTTTTACCTGGGCTGTGTGACTCAAGCTACTTTTTAATCCCCTTGAGTGACCCCACGGCAAGAGCCACTGACCCCTGATGACACAGGACTTCATTCATCAGAAGGTCCCTTTGGTGCCAGTTGACTGGGACCAGTTATATCAAGACAACTCAAGTGGTGGACTTGGCTCCAGCCCACAGTTGATGTTTCCTATATAGCTGCAAGAAATCCTGTGTTTCTCTGTTGGCTTCTGGCTCCTTGTAGCATGACCATGGTCATTGGCTGTACAAGCAGCGCATGGGTGGACCTCTTCAACCCAATCTCTATGTACCACATAGAAATTATACCCCTCATGCTCCAGTCTCTTGGGCATCTTCCCAGGAAGTATGACATGGGGAGGGAAGTATTTACAAAGAACATTAAATAGGTTCGACGGAGTTCCCAACCATCTGCGTGCTTGTGGTCAGGCTTCTAAAAACACCCACTACTAGAGATGAGGTCTATCAGTGCAGGACATCTGGAAGTGCTTCCTTCTGGCTTGAGTTTCTCTGAGTTTTCTCCCCATTTTGTGCTGTTTCTGAGCCATCCCCGTTCATGCTGCTCCAGCGTGCGGCGTGCTTGGTGCAGGAGGATCAAGCGAGTTTGTGCTGCTTCACTGCTGAAAGAGGCTGAAGAGCTTGGATGAGATGTTGAACAGATTTTTCCCTTCCCCAGCAGATCTGTCTGGAAGATGGGAACAGTTGGTATTGATCTGATCTGCTGCATATTTTGGGAAGCTTTGGCAGTAACTACTAGCAAATAATGATGCTTTGGAGTCCCTATTGTGCAAACATTCAAATATGTTCAACCGTGTTGCACAGAGGCTCTCTGCGCAATCAGGACCATTTTAATTGCAAAAATGGGTCCTGATAGGGAACTGTAAGGAGTGTATGCCCCATTTCTGAAGAGAAAGCCTGGCTTTTGGGCTACTGGCAGCTGCTTTTGGCTTGTCTGGCTATTTGTTGGAGCGGGATGAAATGGGAAGCATGCTGCTGGTAGTGGGTTGTGTGTTGTTGGTGCAGATGATAGTGCTCGTCTGTACCATGGATGCAAGGACTTCTTGTGTGCATTTGCTTCTTTAAAGTTTTGTCTTAAACCTTGCATCCTAAACCACAGCTTTTCCAGCTCAGCGCTAGAGGGCTTGAATCTGGGGTCATCCTCCCTATGAGAGTGACTGTTGTGTGTGGTTTTGCCCTTACCCTCATCCTTGGCATGCTGGAGCGCAGTGTAAAGGCAGAGATGCCCTGGTCCTGGCCAGAAGTTGCATGTGCTTTGCTTTTTTGCTGTATTTTCTTCTGGTTTAATAATTTTATTTGCATCTATCCATTTTGTAGAGGAGGACTGTATAAAAGTCTTATTTTAATTCCAAATGTATGATTAAACTCCCCAGGAAAGGGTGTTCAACACTGACTTCGGAGTTTATACCACTTTGACATGAAGGATAAAAGCACTGCATTTGATCTCCTTGGGGGTTGCTTTACTGTGCATTAAGCCAGACTTTAAGGAACTCCATTTCATTTTCAGAGTGAAAAGAATCACAGTCTTTGCACTGTTTCTTCTCACAGACGTAAGGTCAGAGAGCATCAGTGCCTCACAGCATCCCTGGGCACTTGGTGCAGAGGACAGGCGGCCGTGCTGGGGATGATCAGGCAGACAGAGGAGGTCTGGAGTATCTGGAGGAGCAGCAGCACAACCACCCCCCTTGGTTTCGTCCCCTTGGTTATAGCGACACAAAGACACGTTCAAGCCTTTGATAAAAGCCAGGCTTCTCTGCTTTTACACACACACACAAACAAAAAGCCCACAAAAGCAAGGGAAGGGGAGGCTGTGCTGTGTTAAAGCAGGGACTTGGGATTTAGCAAAGAGAAAACCCCAAACCTCCCTTCTTTGAATTAACAAGGGGACCCCTTCTCCACTCTTTGCACCCCATCAAGTCAGTGGACATTTCCAAACCCCAAACTCCCCAAGAACAGCCTCCCTCCTCTTTAGCCCTATAGTGGTGTTTATAAGGAAGGAGTTTTATATACATATATATATCCCATCCCATATATATGTGTATATACTCTTTAGTGCTTGTTAAATGGCAAAGCGAAGTAAAATGAAAACAGAGGAGCAGGGGGTAACAAACACATTCCTTGTCCTTGGTGACTAAATAACCATCCTCTTTCACTGAGTTTTATTCCAGGCTTTGCTTATTACTGCTTTTAGCTCCTCTTCACTCCAAACAACCCCTGACTGATGACTGTGCCAAGAGCTCATCCCTGGAGGATTGACCCCAAAATTGCCTGCTGCCTCCTTTCCTGAGGAGCCAGGAGGGACATCAGGAGCATCTCCCCCTCTGGGTATCTCAGGGAGGAGAACATGAAAAACAATGGGGCTGCTCCCACTTTTCTTGCAAAGAGGAGCATTGCTCAGTGCATGCAGCTTGTTTAGGACAAGTGCCATCACCTGGTTCTGCTGGTAAAAGCACAGCTGTTGCTCCTGATGTACCACCCTCATTTCAGCTGTGTCTGTAGGCTTTTTCTTGCCCCTTGGCAGAACATGGGCTTGGTGGGTTCCTGGGAGGATCTGCTGAGCTTGTGTGGAGTGTTCCAGCAGCATGGATGTGGCTCCAGGATGGTGGGACGTGGCTCTGAGCTCTCTATGGCTTAGGTGAGTCTGGTGGCGTTTGCTGTTTCTTATTTCTCAGGAAGGTGCAGCAAAGGGCTGGTTTGTGAGTGCTTGTGGGGTGTTAGTTGGGGTTGCTTTTCATTCTGGGAATACATATGGGTAGCTTTAAAATACCTGAGTCCCCTTGCTTTTTAAAGCTCAGGGGAGAGATTGAGATGTGATTCTAGAGTGAAACTCATTGCAAGCAGGCAGGAAAGTGTAAGTGGGTGTGTATTTGTGTCTCTATATATGGCTGTATATATGTGTCTATTGTGGAGGAGCTCATGTAAGGTCTGGTCTGTGGGTAGCAGTTGAAGCAGCATGGTGGCTGTTTTGAGGAGTGCTTTGTGTTTTTTATGTTGGAGGGGTGAGGCTGTAGTAAGGCTCTCTGTGTCCTCTCTGTTGCAGGAGGTGGTACCTTGCTTTTGGTCTGACTGGGGGCACAAGTGTGTTACTTTGAAGTCTCTTTGAACTCATTGGCTCTGGAGCTGGATGTCTGTGTGTGGCAGGCCATGATGCAACTGGTGAACATGATAAATGTCTAATAAATGTGTACCTTAAGGAGAAATCCTTGAAGTGGCTCAACTTCAAGGTATTAAATCACAGGATGCTTCTGAAGGGTCTTCGCCTTCCTGGCTGGTTTATTTGGTTGGGGTTTTTCAGTGTCTTACTTGTGCAAAGTATTGCTTTTACTGTGCAATAGCTGTATAACCTGAGTGTGTTCCCCCACAGTCCTGAGCAAGTGGCTTCGCTCGTGAGCCACCACTTGTAACCCAACTGGTTTGTTGTAAAAGGAGTCTGAATACTCAAGGAATTTTGTGGAGTTAGCTGCTCCTTGCATCCTTCGTCCTAGATTTCCATTGTGTTCACTGGAGGTTGGGGCTTGGTGGAGAGTAGGGGCTGAGCTGGCCCTGGTGAAGCAGAACATGGGGTTTGTGTGAGGATGGCAGATAAAATACTGGTTTGTAATCCCAAAAAGGTGACTCCTAGAGATTACGAGGTTTTCTAGGCAGTGGGAGAAAGTCAGCGATAACACTCACTGGCTTCTGTCTGTAGCAGCCTTTCCCAGCTTGGTTATGTGACCGCATTATTGTCTTTGGGCTTTTCTTTTTTTTATTGGGAGATGCCTATATTGGGGCAGGGTGGAGTTTGAAAAACCTTTATGGATGAGGGAAACACTGTCTGGGGTGGGTGTTGTGGAATGCAAAGGGGAAAAGGACTCCCCCTCAAACCAAGCCCCAGTCTAGAAAGTCATCTTGCCTTGTGGTGGGCAGCCGCTGCTAATTGCCTTGCTGCTACTCATCCACGCTGATAAAGCACAAGCTCATGGCTGTTGATGGGGCTGGTGGACACAGAGGTCGCTGATGATGGGTACCAGCTTTTGTGCAGTTGGTGCCAAACCTTCTGCTATCCTTTGCTAAGGTTTAAGAGCAAAAGCCTGGCTTAATGTAAAATGGGGCCCTGGGATTAAGCCATTAATCTTTTCTGTTTGGGGCTGTACCCTTGCCAAGGAATAACGAGCAGCCTAATGAACAGGGCCAGCTGAAACACAGCTCTTGCCTGAGAGACTGATGGGGACCCCTCTGATCGAGGCCACTTACGGAAGCTGTTTCCACTCAAATTAGGACACCCTGACAGGGTGTGTGGATGATACAGCCGTTAACACCTTGAGGAGTTGAGTAATAATGCCTGTGAAAGGCAATTTGTACTTATCTGATAGCTTGAAGTGCAAAAGCTGGAAGAAGGAACATGAAGGGATGGAGGCTCAGCCCAGCACCTCTCCCGCCTGCCAGCATTTTGAGGGGGAGCCAAGAATGCTGTGGGCTGTGAAATGTTTTTGTTTCGCTTCATTGGGTTTATGCAGCCAAGTCCTAATCGGGGCTGTCATTTCCAGAGAGGGAGAATGGGAGGTCTGTGTTCTGAGCACCTCTGTGGGACTGGTACAGGGTAAGGGTCCTTCCCTGTAGTTTCAAGAGAGTTAAATGTTGCTGCGTGTTCTTTTTTCCTCTGGAAAAGCTCTTTTGCGTTTTTGAGCAGTAGAAACTGATTTGCTGGTTGGACCCATAAGTGATACAAAATGGGGCTGAGCTGAAGTTTTTCTGTGCCAAGCATCACACACAGCTCTCATCAGCTGCGGAGCTGCAGCCAAAAGTGTTCTTCTCCCAGCACCCCTAGGTAAAAATACATCAGGGATGAGCGCATCCCACGTCTGCGTCTTTTTCTAGGGATTGGCCTACATGTATGAGCATCACTAGTATGTTATCATTTAAGTCTGTCATTTCTGTTCACATGCAACTCTTCTGCTCTCATCTATGAATAATCCATCTTAACTTGTGAATAGCAAACTGAAGTTAGCTGTTTGCAGATACTTTTGGTTGGAGGAGCCCTCTTTGGTTCACTTGTCTTCCTTACCCATTTATATGTTTTGACATGTCATTTCCTTCGTGGTCTTCCCACTCTCCCAAAATGGATTTGTGTATGAATAATTAAAACCAAGAGGAGACGAATCTCCATCATAAATGTCTTTCACATTAGGTAAGACACAATTTGGGGCGGGTGGAAGGTGACTGATGTAGTCTGCAATTCAAACATAGACAAACTACCTGGGCATGAAAAGGAACCTGTTCCTCTGTTCCAGCCTTTCTCCTATCTCATTTTTTGCTAAATGCTCTGCTGTACCTGCTGAATTTGCTCTTAAAAGAGGTGATTGAACGGGATATGAATATGTATTTTTGCAGCAATTGCTTAAGGACACTGATATATTCAGCAAACCTGTCCTCCTCCAAAAGCCTCCATCACAGTCCACACTCACCCTTGCTTCACCTTACACTGAGTTAATCCCAGGTCTCACTGCTGTGTGCAACAAGTCAGGTATGATTTGAAGGTAGCTTCTAATGGGAATGTAACTTTCAGTCCTTGGGTTGCAGTCAGTCCTAGTTCTAGCTTTAGCTGGTCAGTGTTGGGTCTGATTATTGTTAACAGATTTCTTTATTCTTTCTTAGGATTTAAAGGTTTCTATTGGGATGTAGAGTTTGTTGTTAGGCTTGTGTATGCATTGGTTTGTCCAGTTGTTGCAATGTCCCTTGTTGGACAGGTCATCTGGAAGACAGGTGAAATATTGGGAAAAATGAGAGACAGGATTGATTAAGTCCCTATTTCCCCCTCCTCCCAAATTCATAAATCATAGAAACATAGAACGGTTTGGTTTGGAAGGGAACCTGCTGTATGGATCAGCTTCAACTTGTTTCTTTTGCGCGGCAATAACTCGGATCTTAAATTGTTACTGACAATTCAAGAAGCACAGTCTAAGTGATTGAAATATGGCTGAATAGCACAGATATGTTTTGCCGTCTGATTCAGATATTCACCTACTGAATCCTAATCCCTACCCTAGCAGAGCAAACAGTGTGCTTGAGGTGGGTTTGATGCATCCCTGGTGCATGTGGTGCTGAAGGATGCTCGAGGCATTGCTGCTGGTGGGGCTGGGAGGAGAAATCTAAGATGTGAAGGGGGCAAAGTAGCAAAAAGCTTAAAAACTGGCAAGATCCTTGTAGTAGTTGTAATAGTATCTGAAATATTGGCTCACACTGAATGAGGAAATAGTCTTGGCATAATTCAGCAAAGAATCTGACTCTTAAAAATGTGTGGCTTTTCTTTAGATTTCCTCTTAATACACTAAATAATCTCTGGCTTTGACATTTTAATTGTACAGCCCAGATGTGAAAACTTTCCACCAGATCCTGGCAGGAATCCCAGCGAACTGTTTCAAATAGAGAAGTTTAAAAGGAAGGGGGGGGAAGAAGTGTTTCTTGCACTTGTAAACCCTATTGTTTGAGAATTTATCAGCTAATATTGAGCTCTTATCCTGCTTTTTATAAAGCCTGGAAAGTGTTGCAAGCAATAGTGTGGAGGAGATGGGATGGAAGCACTTCTTGAATGTAAACTTGTGTATTTGGTGGTGAAGGGGTAGAAAGCTTTTGACATTTGGTTTCTGAAAGGTCAGAGGGGCAGAGATTCCGTCACTGGTGCTCAAAACTGGCCTGGATGTTACTGTTTTAGCACCGCTGCTTTGTGGTGCTTTCTTGCAGGGGACAGGCTTCTTTTTCCCGTCTGTTTAGCAACTCTTACTGGACTTGATTCCTTTTGTATCCACTCTGCTGCCAGGAAGGATAGAAAATATACACAAAAATCTTCAGAATATGCATAAAATCAATTTTGTAGGGTTTGGGCTCTCTTTGGAGCCTGTCTGCTCTAATGGCCAAGCTTCTTTAAAAGAGCCAGCCCAGCCCTGGAGCTATGCCTTGTGTCTGGAGCCTGTTTGGTGAGGTTGGAGGCAGCTCAGCTGTTTCTTCCCCCCATGGCAGTGTCCTGGCTCTGTGCGTGCATGATGGGGCTCTCCCTTGGTAGAGGCCTCCTCTCTGGGAGATGGAAATGGAGTTTAATGGAGTTCATGGGTTGGTGTTACCAGTTTCTGTCCTGGATGCTTTTGGCATTGAAGGCTAGAGAAAAGAAAGCTTAGGGGAGATGTTATAGCTGTATTCCAGTATTTAAAGGGTGGCTACAAAAAGGATGGAGACTCCCTTTTACAAGGAGTCACATGGAAAAGACAAGGGATGACGGGCACAAGTTAATCTTGGGGAGATTCTAACTGGACAGAAGAAAATCTTTTCACCATGAGAACAAGCAGCTACTGGAATAATCGCCCCAGGGAAGTGGTGGATTCAGATGCTAGGACATCTAGTCTAGGTCATGCTTTGCTTAGAA
>JBCJKH010049214.1:12524-22572 GCA_039877255.1 Loriculus beryllinus
AGTGGTGGATTCAGATGCTAGGACATCTAGTCTAGGTCATGCTTTGCTTAGAAAGGTTGGACCAGATCCTATGAGTTTATGGGACAGTGAGAGGATCTGGAGCTCATGAGGGCTCAAGTACTGAAGCAAAGAAACATCACTGGAGTTTGGTGCTGCTGTAGCAGGACTTAGAAATCAGGGATAAGATAGAGTTTCCAGACCTCTGTTGACATGGGGCTCTCCACCATCATTGTGGCATGTGGGAGCTCATTATAGCCCTTTGAGGGCACTTGGACCAGCACTGATTGCTATTTAGGGAGGCAGAAGCACTAGCACCGCTGCAGGGCTTGTCTCTGCTCTATAGCATGCACCTCTCCTTTGATGCCAGTTAAATTTGGGGTGGTTTTGTGGATTGCTGGACTCTCCACAGAGCTCCAACAGCTGAAACTGCAGCGAAGCATCCCTGGCGCTGCACTGATGGCTCAGATTTCCATTAGCTTGGAATTGCTGTTAGGACACTAATTGTATTCCCCCCACCCTTATTTTTGCCTGCAGGAGAATGTATGGTTTCTTACAAACGCTGTTTATTATTTAGCTCTGGCTTCACAGAATGCCTGTGAAGCTTGGGCTTCATGAGAATCAATTGCAGATAATTTTCATTGCAAACAGGATCCTGCAGTACATACATGTGCAGCTGGGCTGGCTTCTCCACGGAGCATATGTAACGGTTTCTAGATGGAAAGGGAAGTCTGAGATGAAATAGATCATGACATGACATTTTGAGAGTTTATGAAACAATAAAACACAATAATCACGGTTAAAATTTGATAAATATGTGGTGGTGTTTTGCTAGCACAGAATACAGCTCCGCAATAAACCCTGATTAATACAGTCTGTGCTAAACAGATTAATTCCTTTTAAAATCAGAAACTTTCCATGCCCTGAACTGAGACAAACGTGCATTTCAGCAGTCAGTGCCTAACCCAGCGAGTAAGAATCTTTCTGCTCTCTTTCTTTAGTAGTTATTGTGTTTTAGTGTGTGCCTTGAGCAAGGACAGAAAGAAGCGGCTCAGAAGCTGCCCTGGGTGGCATCAGGCTCTGGCAGTGCACACACAAACCCCTTTCTCTCTTGCTGTGGAGCACGTATAGCTTAAGGTCTGCCTCCATGGGATTGTGTGGCTTTATTCCCTCATGGAAGGAGCGATGTCTTTGCCAGCTCTGATGCGATGTCCCCTGTGGGCACAATCTCACACCTTTCCCTTTCCCCTAGCTGAAGCGTGTGTTTGTGGAAGGGATGCAAACATCCTTGGGAAGCAATGCTTCAAGTGGGGCGAGGTGCTGGAAGCCATCTGAACCCAACTTAGTGTTGGCTTCAGCTGGAAAGGTGCATGTGGGTTGTTCCTTGTGCAGAAATGTGGTTGGAGTTAATGAACTTGGCTGGTCATCCTCTGCAAAGCAGGAGTTTGCAATCAGAGATGTGCAGGACCTCAGTGTGCGCTGGTGACTACTGATGGACCGGTGTTTGGGAGCAGGAGAGCATTTGCTTCCCCAGGTCTGAATTTCCAAGGCCACTTGTGCATCCATGTAATATTTCCTGGGTGACTAGATCTAAAATTGCTGTTGTGTCAAGCCTTCAATTTCTTCACAGCTGGAAGGTTGCCTGGGGTTGCTGTGTTGATGAGATGAACTTTGTCCTTGCTACACGTACCAAGCAGGCTCTGCTCTGAAAATGCACCTTTTCACCTCTGTCCAGCTGTGCTTTTCCTAAGATGTGTTTCTGAAACAGATCTGACTGCCAAGGAAAACATCGACTCTTCCACTTGCTGGGAAGAGAGGATTAAATTCTGCTTCCTGATGGGATGGCGGTTGGATTTCACACAGGTAGCTTAGACCTAATAAAATTCTGTTTGGGGGGTTGAGAAATGAGAGATTTTTATATTGGTACTGACTTGTGGCTTGAAGAGTGTGTACTTTGGCTTCAGTCACCCAGATTGTGTTTCATGGGAGCAGGGATGTCCAATCTCCTATAGCACTAGCATAAGAAGGCTCTCATGGAGCCCTTGCTTTGGCCTCCATAGAAGATGCTCTGCTGTCAGATGCATCAGCCATGTTATATAAGTAGTAAAACTAAATCAAGCTCACTGAGGTGAGTGAATTGGCAGGATTAGGGGGAGGACGTGTTTATCAAAGCTTTGTGCTAATGCAATTTGTTGTGGTTATTGAAAGAAGCAGTAATTGTGTTGCATCTTCTGTTTGGTGGCAGTGCCTGGAGTGTGACTCGTGGAAAAAGCCAGATAAACTGGTACAGCTGAGCACAATGGGGTCTTTTCCCCAATGCAACAAGTTTGGTGGAGTTTAATATGCCCTGGCTAAGTGGGAGCTATGGGCACTGCAGCAGGGATTGTTTGCAGCCAGAAGCCCTAACAGCATGACAGGCAGCTGATGCTTGCTATGGGAAGCCAAAGGCAAGATCCCTACTGGGATCAGGGATTGGAAATAACCATTTTAGCAAAGGTTCCTGTGAAGTTCAGTTTACTGGTGCATGAGCCTGTGGACAGAGCTGGCTTTGGGCTCTCTCTGCTCCATAAGTGTAATTGAGAGTTTTTTCCCAAGATTTTTCTGCAGAGGAATTGCAGTAACTGGCTTTAAGGATAAGAGTATGAATCTTTCCATGCGAAAAACATCTTTATTTGTTAATGGAGGATGTATGACTCCAAACCTGATAACATGCCACTGAAATGTTTAAGTACATATATCAGTGCCTTGTTTGTTTACTGAGCTAATTGAGTTTATCATGTCCACAGTGTTTATGGCTGTCCCTGGAATCCTTCAGGCAGACATATTGATGTGTTTTCACATACCTGAAATCTTTAAACCCAGTTGTTTACTGTGCACTTAACCATAAGGAATTGTGCCAGGCTGCGTTTTCACACCGATGCTTAGAAACACCATAGGCATTTCTGCTATAAGTAGTTTGTTACAGCACTCCTTGGCCTGGAGTGATTTTGCTGCCCTTAAAATGCAGTCAGTTATTCTCACATCTCTTACATGGGGTTGCCTTTGAATGGGGTGTATATAATGAACACATATATGTGCCTAGCCATATGAAAACATGAAAAATACATGCTTTTCCCTCTAGAGAGATGCTTGAGGCAGGCTGTTTCAATAATGGGAGAGGAACGACTGCTGGGTAGGTGCATGAAAAGCATTTCAACCGTGGCATAAACTAAGCAAGAAGTTCTTGCTTCTTTACTGCCCCCTTTTCAAAGCATCCTCAGTATCGGAGGTGTAATAACCTGTAAATGTGACAGGCAGGCATCAGGTCTACTTTGTGTTATCAAATAGTCCTGAATGTTTCAGATTGGGCTGTGTTTTATGAATTTGGGTGTATTTGGATTTGTAATTTTGGGGGGATGAGACCAAATGTTCTTAAATAGCCATGTAATAAAGTCCTGGGCTGTCTCCCTGCTGGGCTTTGGGAAGGCACAGCAAGGTCTACAACCAGGAATTAGGATCTCTGCATACGATAATCTTCTGAAGCACAAAAGATGAAGGAAAAGCAGTCATCTGGCTTGTTATAAGGAATGCAGAAATGCACTGGGACGTGTAAATCTGAAGACAGTTTATAAGCAGTTATATGCAGGAAGCAACAGGTAGCAAGAAATCCAGTGAATGAATAATTTTCTCTGCTTGGAATGATTTCCAGTTTTCTTTTTCCTCTGAGCATCAAAAGACCTTCAACTAATTCTGACCTTAGTTAAATGAATGCTTTAATTAATGTGTATATCTGTTGCTTAACCATGAGGAAAATCACTTGGAGAAAGGTTTGGGATTGTTTGGAAAACTCTAAATGGCTTGAATAGTTTCAGCCTGAAAACATCCCTGTTTGCATTAGCACAGCCCCCTGTTGCTTTTCTTTAGTAAGTGCAGTACTAGAGGAGGAATTTGATAACTTGGAAGTGAAATGGGTGACAGTGCAGGTACTTTACCCATTGAGACAAAACACAGCCCTGTATTTGATAAAAAGGAGGATGATGATGGGGCTGGACCGGAAGGTCAGATGTGCATCCATCTGTTCTGGTACAGTCGTACGGCCGGTGCACAGTGCTGCTTGGAACTTGTGAGTCAAATTGAGAGCTAACACACCACAGCAGAGCTGCTGTGAGGAGGTTAACACCTTGCTCCTATAATGGCTGAGGAGGTTTCACACGTTCAGCTGCAAAGCAGGTGGAGCTGTTTGCAGGGAAATACCTTTGATCTCTAGGAAGGTTTCACTGTAGCAACTGTTCTTCCTTCCCTCAATGGTCAGTTGCCATGATCTGCAAAGTGAGTGATTTATCTTTAAAATCCTTCTTCCTTCTCCTTGGAGCTGCTCCCTAGAGCTCTCTCTGGATGCTGGTATCTGCTGTGCTTTTAATTGTCCTATGAAGAGTGAGCTGAAAAAGGAGGTAGGGGGATGCTCACCAATGTACTCTTGAATGTCTTGCATAGCTTCAGTTTGGGTGGGGAAGTGCAAGTGCTAAGTGATAGCTCTACTTGAGGGACCTGGTCATGATTGTACTGACAGGACCGGTATAATTCTCCAACCAGAGTCCTTTTCCTCCCTATTTCTGTAATCAAGAGATGAATACAAAGTTATTTTATGCATGCAAAGGGTCTACTTTTGAGTAACTTATTAGTGAGAAGATTGTTTATGTAACTGTTTACAGTGATTAGTGATGAGTTTTCAGATTAAATCAATAGCAGATGTTACTTTTGAATGACTTTCATGAAATGTGTATGTGTTGTCATGCTAGGCTGACTCTTTAGGGTACCTTGAAGTAAATCAGATGTCTTTAAAAACCCTAACCTGTGAGATGCCAGAATGCATCATGAAATAACTGGCAGGCAGCTCTGCTGGCCAGAGCAACTTGGGACCTACAGAACTGTTTTATACTCTTGCAGCCAGCGACCATCAGGATGTGGTTTTCCTACAGGTTTTCATGCTAATTGAGTTATACATGGAAAAGAAACCCAACATGATACAAAATCAGCTTCATTTTTGTAGAGCAACTAAAGGAAAAAACTTGACCAGACGTTATCTCTGTGGTTCATTTTAGTAACTAAATTAGAATTTAGTTAATTTGGAAAATGAGAAAGCTTCATTTCTAACATACTACTTCATGTAGTTGGCTGCCTGCTCATAAAGCTGTAAGCTTCATAGCCTTTTTGGCAATGCATTTAGCAGGCATCCATGTGAATGGAAAGATCAGATCTTTATGTACATTAAAACCTAAAAATCTAAAGTATTTGATTTATGTGGTTGTTCTTGAGGGATTTTTTGATGCCCCTAGCAAGTGATGCCAATTTGGCTGTTCTGGAATCCTGGTATCATCATCACCTACAGCAGAAATAGAGTTGCAACGCTTGAGTTGGGTTAATGTGCTTTGCTAAAACATGCTTGAATGTAGATAATCGGTGAACAGGCATCTCAAAATCCTCCCACTTAGTGCATTAAATACTTTGTGTTTCAGAGACTGGGGTGAGATAGAGCACTTTGGGAATCTTTGTTTTGCTTGCAATCAGTAGATATCACGCTGGGCTCTTCATGTATGAGTGAGATATCTTGATATATTGCACTCAACCAGCAGGTAACAGTTGCTGGCAGGCTGCATTGGCTTTTCTTTCTGTCTCCCATGGAGTTCTGTCTCAAACCAGAAAAGAAATGGATGTTTCAAATTTCATCATGATTTTTCTGAATTAGTTGCTAGACTTTGTATTGAACTGCTTGTGAAATTTACTCAGTTTCAGGTAATTCCAAATATGTTCTTTTGAATACTATGAAGATTTGAATTAAATCTTTGTGACTTAGCTCTTTTTCTCCCATCTCTCTAATACTGTTGAACAAGAAGCATTCAGAATCCTTAGCAAGGGGAGATGTTTGCTGGTAAGTATTTGTTTTCCTAGTAGGAAAAAAATCCAGATCAACTGTAAAACATGGATGAAATCACAGGTCCATTTCCTCTGGAATGACCCACTTTTATGGTGAGTGCCGAATGCATTTACAGTGTGATACCAATGGGATCCCATTTGCAGAGAGCATCATGCCTGGGCATGATTCGCCTTCAGTGAGAGGCTTGCCAGATGCTTTCTCCTTTTTTCCCCCTTAGCTATTTGATAATGTTAACATGGGAGTACTCAGTAGCCCCTGGCCATGGCCTTTGTCAAGTTAGGAAGCACAGGGGATATCCCAACATCACACGTGAGGCACTGGAATCTCACCTGCGATGGAGGGAAGGAGCAAAGGGAAAATCCATGTAAGTCCTGTGGGATAACGTCTCTGCTAACTTCTTGGTCTTGATTTGATGGACTGGGCTGCTGTGTATGAACGTAGAAATGCAGATGTGCTCAAAGCTCACCAGGATGTTTCTGAACCTGAGGCAAAAGACAATAGAGTTGTTTTAATTGTCACTAAAGCCTGTGGTGTAATTAAAGTGAATCATCTTCAGGCTCTGGAATCTGTTTGCAGAGTGTGGGGGTGTTTAGGGAAAGGCAAGGTACACATTGCTATTTCTTCTTCCTTTCCCAGCGCTCTTGCGCATGTGGGTTTTCTATGCAGCATCAAGGATCCTCTATTAAGGACCATTGCACCCTACAAATAAAGTGACCTGGGGATGTACAATTCACCTGACTGTTGCTGAGGCAGGTTTAAGGAGAAATGTGACTAATCAAGTGTTTCTGACTCTCTTTTGTGGTATTTGGTTGCCTCATACAGCAATATAGAAACTACTGACAAATCAGTTTTCATCATAAGCTGCAGGAAAGGATAACGAGTTCTGTCAGATGCACGTGTGGGTATCTCAGTTCTGTTTGTACATTTTAATTCACAGTGTAATGATATTTAAAAACAATGCGCTTTAGTGTACGTGTGCTTTGGTGAGCTGGCACCTCCTCTTGGGCTGGGTGAGTTCATTCAGGGAGGAAATTCATCTGGGTCTCATTTGGAAGGTGCGTGCTGCAGCACTTGGCTGCCTCTTCCCAGTGCGGACTGCGCAGCATCTCCAGCTGCCCTGTCTGGCCTCTTTGCTTTTGCTTTGTCCCTTGCTGTTCACGTCAGGTTTGTAATATCAAATCTGGTTTCAAAAGCTCAGGTTTAACCCAGCATCTAGGCAAAAATCATGGTGCCACAAGCAGCACTAAGTTGAAAATGGGTTCTTAAAGCACTGTGAATTCTGGTGTTGTTTCTGTCTTGGTCACTGTCATCCTATGCGTGAGAAGTTGTGAAGCACAGAGGAAGCTGTGCTGTAGTGAATGCAACATTTAGAAGTCAGTGGGAAATGCGCAAAATATTTACTTTTAGGTCTGTTGCTTATAAATTTTTATATTGTATTCTATATTCTTTTTTACTTTAAAAGTCATCTATATTTTCAACACATGATTCTATGAAACTGAGTTGAACTCCCAGGTAAGCCTTTACGTAGCTGATTTTCATGCCCTTTGGTAATAATAAATTATAATAGATAATAATGAGATATGAAGAAGCTCTTAAAGCCTTGCTGATGTGAAGAATTCACTTAGTCCAGCTCTAAGCATGAGATACAGGCATAGAGATCATCAAGTTTTGGCTTGGTAAGGTCAACAAAGAGAATAAGGTCTACAAAATGAACAACACGAGACAATCCTGAATCGGGTTACAGCAGTATGAGCTGACGTTGTAGTAACATCTGTGCCATCCAGTTTCTCTCCTATGGGCAGAGTGATGAGCATCCCAAAAGTGCTGTTAAATGTTTTATTGGTTTGGTTGAAGTTCTTGTGGCTGTAGTAGAGTGGCAAAAACACTTCAGAAGTGACCAGTTGCTTTATGGTAATAAAATCCCTAAGCAGGCCTGTCCATTTGCAAGGACAGAGGCTGCATGGTTGCTAAAGGGCAGGTGCCTTTGAGGCACATTAAATCAATCTGTTAAGAAAAGGCTGCAAAACAGTTTGTTACCCCAGGAAAAGTCTTTGTCTAAACTCTTGGAGCTGCTATTGTTTCTTCCTAAGAGAACCTTGAATCACAGAAACATTGCTGGGGTGGACTTGCTGGAGGGCTCTTGTCCAGCTGCCTGTGCAGAAGGGTTTGGTCAACATCCCACTCCTTTTGGAGGGCTCAAAGCTGGGTCCAGCCCCTATCTGCAGCCATGCCAGCCCCATCGGATGGGAGTAGTGCTGCACTCAATCAGCTGCCCACACTGTGCTATTGAGTAATGCAAACCAATAAATCCACAGTGGATATGGTGTCCTCCTCAAGCCACTCCACCCCATACCACCCTGGGTCATGGTATTAGTTTGAAAGACTAAGCTTCGCTGTCGAAGGACATGACATTTAACAGTCTGCATTGTAAAATCCATCATCTGTGTTTGGACATCCTTAAATGCCAGCGGGAGAATACAAGGTCACCCATTAGGCTCTCATTTGTGCCTGCACATGCTGGAGGAGCTTTGGTTTTGTTTTCCCCCCTTTTGCACATCACAAACTGTTACAGCTCTGTAGACCCCCATAGAGCTACTGTGTTTTGTACTGTGATAAGCCGCAGCAGTTGAAGTCTCTTGTGAAAGCATTGTTTAAATGTGTTTAGGCTGAAGAAGCATTTATAACTGATGTAGTCTGATTATGAATATCATGTGTTGGAAACATAGATGACTACTTGTTTTTTAAACACACAACACATGGTGTGGAAGGTGGAAAGCTTTTTAGTGTTTGGTCCCACCCAAGGAAAAACTTGGTCTGATGGTTGTTATGACTCTGGAAGTTCACGTTAGGTAGCTGTTTGGAGGTTTCCTTCTCACTGGCTTGTTTTTGAAAGAGCCTTCAGGGAAGAACTGGATGCTGCTTCTTGAAAGCACACGCATGAACCATCAAAACAAAAGGGAAATGGAGCACCAGTCTTTCTATTAAATCTGGGATTTGAAGTGGATATTTGCTGTATACAAGCCTCTGCTTTTGTTAAACCAAATGTTCTGTGTGCCTGTTTTCCTCATAGCATCCATCTCAGTTTGCTGGTCCACTTGCACAGAGCAAGTTGCGCCTGTGTAACTTGTGTAGGGCAGTGGATAATTGTAACCACTTCCTACCTATTATGAGATATATTATCCAAAAGTATGCGTTTTTGCAAGAGATTGGGAGGAAGGTATTCAGAGAAGAATATTGCTGTGATTTGCAGGAGAGTAAATCCAATGTGACTCCTACACTACCTGAGAGTTTATGTGAGCATGGTTGTTATCAGGTTTCAGTCTGCTCTGCTCAGTCTCTAATACCTGCCTGAAGGGTAGGAGAATATTCCTGCAAAGCTTTGGTACTGCCAAGCTAGTTCCATGTTTTGCTCTCCACTTAGGATTTTTTTTTCACTTGGAAATAGACCTGATTTTTCCCTAAGAAGGTGAGATTTCTGTGAAACCCAGTTCATCAGTAAATTCCATGGAAAAGTTGGTGGGTAATTCAAAACATTGGCAATGTTTTTGGTCTTGAAGCTGTTTTAATTGTATAAAAACATTTTGATTAATGCAGCCTCTGATCTTTAGATAGTTTTGAGAAGGAGAGGGCTTCTGGGGAAGGGAGCTCTCCTTGGCAGACCAAAGAACAGGAGAAATGGTGATTCTCTTGAAAGAGACCCCCATGAGTCACCCAGATTCTGTAAACTGATGTGCGCAGGGTTTATTCTCACTACAATCTGGAGTGGTAACACCTGGTTTTAGTTTTTAAAGGAGCTTGTTGCCTACAGTACTCCATCAGCGGAGCATGACATTTTCCATTACTTTAGGCAAGAGTTTAAGATGTTTGTTTAACAGATGTACTACTATGGATTTTGTCCAGTATCTAAAAATACAAATATTCTGTTTTCTAGTAGGAGAGGATGTGTTTCCAAGCACAAACTCATTACACTCTACATTATGCCTTATAGTTCAATAGTGTGTATGTATTCTTTTTCCAAGGAAAACCTTAAAAGTGGTAGGGAGTCACGAGCACAAATTGCTGCTGCCTGAATATTCCCACCCTGCACACATGGGTGGGTTTATGCCCATGGTTGTAATTATGAGCTGGTTCCTAAAA